>SJYX01017488.1:285784-303718 GCA_006410675.1 Oreotragus oreotragus | reverse complement strand
ATTTTGAACATTACTTTACTAGCATGTGAGATGAGTGCCATTGTGCAGTAGTTTGAGCATTGTTCGGCATTGCCTTTCTTTGGGATTGGAATGAAAACTGACCTTTTCCAGTCCTGTGGCCACTGCTGAGTTTTCCAAATTTGCTGGCATATTGAGTGCAGCACTTTCACAGCATCATCTTTCAGGATTTGAAAAAGCTCAACTGGAATTCCATCACCTCCACTAGTTTTGTTCATAGTGATGCTTTCTAAGGCCCACTTGACTTCACATTCCAGGATGTCTGGCTCTAGATGAGTAATCACACCATCGTGATTATACAGGTCGTGAAGATCTTTTTTGTACAGTTCTTCTGTGTATTCTTTCCACCTCTTCTTAATATCTTCTGCTTCTGTTAGGTCCATACCATTTCTGTCCTTTATCAAGGCCATCTTTGCATGACATGTTCCCTTGGTATCTCTAATTTTCTTGAAGAGATCTCTAGTCTTTTCCATTCTGTTGTTTTTCTCTAGTTCTTTGCATTGATCGCTGAAGAAGGCTTTCTTATCTCTTCTTGCTTTTCTTTGGAACTCTGCATTCAAATGCTTATATCTTTCCTTTTCTTCTTGGCTTTTTGCTTCTCTTCTTTTCACAGCTATTTGTAAGGCCCCCTCAGACAGCCATTTTGCTTTTTTTGCATTTCTTTTCCATGGGGATGGCATTGCTCCCTGTCTCCTGTACAATGTCACGAACCTCATTCCATAGTTCATCAGGCACTCTATCTATCAGATCAGTAAAGTGTTAATCTACTTTGGGTCTCATCTTGCTCATTCATAAGATAATATCTATGTTATCTAGTTTATAGTACTGTGCATAAAAAACACATGGTGATGTGCTTAGTCACTCAGTTGTGTCCAATTCTTTGAGACCCCAGGGACTGTAGCCCACCAGGCTCCTCTATCCATGGGGATTCTCCAGGCAAGAAAACTGGTATGGGTTGCCATGCCCTCCTCCAGGAGATCCTTCCAACCCAGTGTTGGGACCCAGGTCTCCCGCACTGCAGGCATATTCTTTACCATCTGAGCACAAGGGAAGTGAAACACATGGGAATATATATCAAAGGCTTGGAAAATTATTTAAGGTGCTCTGTACTGATGAAGCACTTTTATTATTGTGACTTGAATCTGGCTAAAGTTGTCAAAATTTTAAACGTTCAAAGTTAATTGTCAGGGGAGAAATACATATCCTAAGACTGGGAAAAGTGCTAGCAAGGCAATAGAGTGGGAAAAAAAAGCCAAACATTCAACAATCTAGCAAAGAAAAGATTTTGTTACATCATTGCTGGTGCTGCTCAGTCGCTTCAGGTGTGTCAGACTCTATGCAACACCATAGACGGCAGCCCACCAGGCTTCCCTGTCCCTGGGATTCTCCAGGCAAGAACATTGGAGTGGGTTGCCATTTCCTTCTTCAATGCATGCAAGTGAAAAGTGAAAGTGAAGTAGCTCAGTCATGTCCGACTCTTAGTGACCCCATGGACTGCAGCCCACCAGGCTCCTCCGTCCGTGGGATTTTCCAGGCAAGAGTACTGGAGTGGGGTGCCACTGCCTTCTCCGTTACATCATTAAGACATTGCAATTGGGATCCAACTGAAAACCCCAGTGAAAAATGGCTTCCAAATCAGATTGATGAGTTTAGATTGATCTAACAGAAAATCACTCTAAGGTTCTAAGGCAGGGGACTGAACATGATATTTTAGGAGAATGAATCTGGTAAATACTACATGGACCAGAAAAGATGAATTAAACCACATGAATTAAAAAGGGAATTAGCCAGAAAATGTCTCATTATCTGAAGTATGAAGAAAAATGGAACAACTGAAGTGAATTTTGAGTTACAAAGAAGAAGCTCTTTAGGATATTAGGACAAAGGCAGAGAGAAAAATGAAAAAAGTACTGCTGGAAAAATGAGAGCTTTCAAAGAGTATAATTTTGGTAGGTAGGCAGCAAAGAGATGATATGTCACTACTAGACATTTGAATTTAAGCTGACAGTGGATGCAACTTGCATGGGTATTCTTCCCCACACCACCAAGCAATTCTCCAACCCCAGCTGCAGTTCAATTTAATTCTGACACTATCTACCTGGATATAGTGAGAGATATCACGGGATAAGGTCTCACCCACCATGGACTGCACCCCACCCCCACTTCAGACACCATTCACAAGTCCAGGCTGTCGTCTGCTGCTTCTGATCAACTGGCTACAGACTAGAGGTTCCAGTGATCCCCTCCTTGGATTCAGTTAATTAGCTAGAACACCTCATAGAAGTCGGAGAAACATGTTTGTTCTGCCCTGCCCTCAGTTTACAGGCTATGAGTGAATGGTATGCATATTAATGGCACTGGAACAGTCCTTCCTACATAAAGACCACAGACTTCCATTCTAGTATCATATCTGGTATATATTTGCTAGGATATTCCTCAATCAGAGATGAAGGCATGATAGTGTTCAGAACATGCTACCCTCAAATATGGCACTTTGGAATACTGAGTTATTCACATTTTAAGTTGACTCTGAGAAACAGTGGGGACAGGAAGGACTCCCTGAACACCACTTCTCCCCCCCGAAGCAGATCACAAGATGCTCAGGAAAGCTATACCCAGAGGAAAGAGATATCTTTATCTCCAAAGAGGGAGGGATGCCAAAAGAGCAGGTTTTCCCACCAGTTTTACTGCCATTAGCATGTACCCTTTGGTCCTGTAACAATTTTCTTAGGACTTTCTGAAAGTGAAAGTTGCTCAGTCATGTCCTACTCTTTGCGACTCCAGGCCAGAATACTGGAGTGGGTAGCCTTTCCCTTCTCCAGGGGATCTTCCCAACCCAGGGATCGAACCCAGGGCTCCTGCATCACAGGCGGATTCTGTACCAGCTGAGCCACCAGGGAAGCCTTCAAACCTAGTATGAAAACATGCAGGTTTAATCTTTTCATCTGGTCTTCATTTCCTTATAAAGGCTCTCGTGTCCATGTGAAACTTATATTAAATGAAGTTACATGCTTTTCTCCTATTCATTTGGTTTTTATCAGTCTAATTTACAGGGCTCCAGGCAGAGAACCTAGGAGGGTAAATGGAAAAAGATTTTTTTTTCCTCCTCTACAGGAACATCAGCTACACACAACCAGAACATTCTGGCAAGGTTCTAAGTTAATTTCCACCCAGACCTGACCTTCCATTAAATCACTCTTTACAGAAGGACAATTTGGGAAATAAAATGAAAATGTTTAATCGATGGTGAACCGGTGAGGTTAGCTCTGAGTCCATCCACAGAACAAGCAGCTGATTACAAGGACCCCAGTGCAGCTGCTTCCACCCCATAGAACAGGACTGGACACTACACAGACCACCAGGAAGTGGCAGCTTGCCTTCTCCTTGATGGTCCACTGAGCTGAACTACTGATTAACGGTTTTTAAAGACTCACTTAATGTGACAATCACAGCTCTTACCCCCAAAAGTAATTGATACTGCATTTACTCTAAAAGCAAATTAAATGTATACAGGAAAACTCAAAGCTGATGAGAACAACTGCATTTAGATTCACAAAGGATAGCTTTTAGGAGTCTTGTGATACTGGTATCTAGTCAGCAGAAATCTACTTTTTACTCAGCAAAGTATGGACTTCCCAGGTGGCTCAGTGGTAAAGAATCTGCCTGCCAGTGCAGGTGATGTAGTTCGATCCCTGGGCTGCAAAGATTCCCTGGAGGAGGAAAATGGCAACCCACTCCAGTATTCTTGCCCAGAGAATCCCATAGACAGAGGAGCCTGGTGGGCTACAGTCCATGGGATCACAAAGAGCTGAACACAATGGAACGACTGAGTACACAACAGTGAAGTATATACTTAAATTCCTTGAAGCTTTTAAACATATATTTGTCATTTTGGCTATTCATTATTTGGGGGGGGTGTTTACATTCAGACTTCTGATTGAATGTGATGTTATAATGTATATGTAGCTATAAAATAAAACTGTAGCCAAGAAATCCAGCTGTGAAGGATAAAAGATTTCATCATATGATAGAATAGCTATGATTTGGAGTTTTCCACATGCATAAAAATTTTTTATCTATTGATCTCTACACAATATCTAAGCTGTTATACTTGAGTGTATTTCTAGGCAGAAAACTTGGTAATCATAGAACATTTACACCATTCATATCACTTAGTAAATGAAGAAACTGAGGCACACAGGCTTAGATCCTACAGGGTTTAAGAACTTTCTTGTGTCAGCAAAGTGTGTAACTCTCTCTGTGTGCCTGCATGCTGTCACTTCAGTCATGTCTGACTCTTTGTGACGCTAAAGACTATAACCTGCCAGGCTCCTCTGTCCACAGGATTCTCCAGGCAAGAATACTGGAGTGGGTTGCCAGGTCCTTCTTCAGAGATCTTCCCAACCCAGGGATTGAACCCACATCTCCTGCATTACAGGTGGATTCTTTACACTAGGGAAGCCCCCTTAATTTTAGGATAGATTTAGAATAATTTATCCTAAAAAAATAGTAGTGAGGGACTTCCCTGGTGGTCCAGTGGTTAGGACTCCATGCTTCCAATACAGGGGCCTGAGTTCAATCCCTCGTCAGGGAACTAAGATCCCATATGCTGTGCCAAGTGGTCAAAAGAGTAAAAAATATTTAAAATGGCAGTGGTGGGTTAAAAAGTGGGTTATGATGTACTGTTACTTCAGCTGATTACTATTTACCACATTCAAATGACATATGAATGACTGAGGAATATAAATTTACATACAAGCATAATGTGTATTATCCAGGTTTTTCCACCTTAGCCCTAAGGATATTTTAGACCAAATAATTATTTGATGAGAGAGACTATCTGGCACCTTGTAAGATGTTTAGCAGCATCCCTAGCCTCTACCTACTAGATCCCAGGGGTACCCATGATTGTGACAAAGGGAAAATGTCTCTGGACATTGCCAAGCACTGGTCTAATACTGGGAAGAAACCCACTGAATTGGATATTCCAAAAATTAGACAAATTCCTCACTTCATCTTTTTCACCATCATCACTTTGAAAACTCTCAGAATATTTTCCTTAACAACTCTGACCTTAAATAATATGCAACCAAACTCACTGGCATTGTCTGGAAATTTTTTATATCTCTTTTAGAGGTGGTACCAGTTATGGGATGCTGAGTAGACCATCTCACGCTAGTATTAAAAATAACAAGCAACTTAAACAAACACCTCTGAAAGACAAACTGAAAAACTAATGATTCAACCTTATTTTGATTCTCACAGACTCACAATTCATTTTCTGGACTTTCCATGAAATGTAGTTTCAAGCATTTTGTGAATCCCTTAGAAACATTTCTGATAGAGTTTCATACATGAAACTCCATTGTCTACTCATCTTCATAAGAATGAGCCTTTGCTTTATTTCCTGTGAATATTCTTTGAGATACAGTCCACATTGTTTAGATCCTTGGAATACAGGTTTTGTCATCTTATTCCTTCTCTCCCTCCTCTTCTTTCTCTCACCCTTTTCAGTCCTTTTATTTTCCTCCTAATATGAAACACTCCCAAGAATAATCAGGGCATGTCTGAATTTGAGGGTTTAATGGATTTTTAAATGAGTGTTGCTCATGTCATGGATTTTTTTTTTTTGCTTTTTATCCTGACCTTCAACAAATTTTCTAATGTTCTGAGCAAGATTCCGGACGCTGCTGGGAAGATTCCAAGGATCTTGCTTGATATGAAGTCTTAACCTTTTCGGACAACTCAGCTTTGGTTCCATTTCCTGCTGAAACTCTAAATAAACACAGAAAAGCTCTCTTAAGTTTCAACCATTTACCGGTTCACAAGCCCATAAACAACAGAATCCTCTTCCTTTCATTCCTGTGGTCTTAGGCTATTATCATGGTAGCAATTTATGTAGCTTTATTACGGGAGAAAATCTGTTAAATCTAAAAGTGAGATCCTTATTATCTTCTCACAAAGGTTTAAACAAAGGAAGAAATTTAGATGAAAATCTCTATTGCAACATCCTAAACCAGATGTCAGAAAAGTGTCAGCTCTAGACCTTGCTCTGTTGGCCAACTCCCCCACCCCCCGTCCCATTCCCAAATCCCCTTCCATCAGCCCTGGGCTATAACCAAGTAAGCACTGAGCCTGATTTCAGCAAAAGCAACTCAATTTCTTAAATTAATACATCCAGTCTGCCCTCTATAGGCTTTAAACATTTTAAATTTCCAAATAACTCTAAAAAAGGTCCTGTATTGGCTTATTTTGTATATTCAATGACTATCAGATAGAAGTAGTAGTAAATGAATGATAGAACTAGCACCTAGAACCTTCTTTTTCTCATGCTAAGCTTTTGCCTCTTGACTGTATTGTCCCCCACTTTTGCTTCCTAACTGCCTCGAACAGGTACATTGTAAACCTCACCTTGTAATCCTCGACCAGGTGTCAGGTACTTAGTTTGCTCAAAGGCCCTCACAACAGCTTGGCCTCTCAGGAGATTGGTTATGGAATCCACCTATCACAGCAGCAGAGATTTGGGGGAGTTACATAACTTCTCATAACACATAACAGATATTTCCAACAGTAAATATCATAACAATTTTTCTGAAACCAATGATTATTTTGGGGATCCTATGCTGCCTGCAAAATATATCTTTGAATAAAATATTGGGATAAACTCACCTGATAACATTTTAAATGGCATCTCTTACTGTCCTACCATATATCCATGAGCTATATACATGTGCTCAGTCACATCCAACTCTGTGCGACACCACGGACTGTAGCCGCCAGGCTCCTCTGTCCATGGGATTCTCCAGGCAAGAATACTGGAGTGGGTTGCTGTGCTCTCCTCCAGGGGATCTTCGCGACCCAGGGATTGCCTCTCCTTTATTGGCAGGCAGATACTTTACCACTGTGCCACGTGGGACACCCACCACATATTCACACAAAATATAAATTTACTTTATAAAAGAAGTAAGAGGTCCAAAATGATTAAAAAAAAAAAAAACTAAAAGTTTTCATAATCCTTTACAAAGTGGTCAAAGTTTCTACATTATGGATTTTGGTTGTGGGTATACATTTTTAAAAAAATCCAAAACACCAACATGAGCACCAAGACAATCTTGTGCTTCTTGAGGTTAGAAATGAAGTTGAACAGGAAATCAGGAGGGAATCTCTGAATATCCACAAAGAAACAAATAACAAATAGAACAAATCCTGTTTGTAAAATGCATTAGTTCCCCTGTTCCTGGGATTCTCCAGGCAAGACTACTGGAGTGGGTTGTCATTTCCTCCTCCGGGGGTCTTCCTGACCCAGGGAACTGGTCTTACATCTCCTACAGTGGCAAGTGGGTTCTTTACCGCTAGCACCACCTGAGAAGCCCCTATAATTTTTAAGGACTGTGAAATACTTGACATCATAATGATCTTTTGGGTCAGATGGCTGAAGGAATCCCATCTCAAGCTCTGGAAACTGAAGGACACAGGCTAGAAAAACAGATGAGTTCTTTCCATTCCAATTCAAAACTCCTTTACGTCTGGAAAATGGATTTTGACAGTTCAGTCTGTGGAAAAAATTCCTACAATTGTCCCAATTGTACCTGGCTGAAAAGATGCTCAAGGCAGCTGTGTATCTTGTCCTGTTTATCACGAGAAATGCGAACATTTAGGGGAAGTTCATCACCTAGATATTAAAAAAAAAATCATTCCTCTTATGTTTAACATTCCAAACCATTTTCGAGTAAATAAAGGAAAAAATAATTAAACACTGGCTCTTATTCCATACGTTAGTTCTCATGTTCAGAAAAAGAATTCCAAAGCTTTTTGATAGACATTAGGATGTTAGATTATTACTCCTTTGAAGCTGCCGTAAAAGCAGAGGGACTCACAGAAGGCCCTGTGGTACCCATGTCAATGATTCTTCCAAATGGTGCATTTATCTAATGGTCGAATAGCTAGGATAAGCTGCATATCTCAAATTTAAGACATTTCCCAACTGGATGAAAAGTCTTTTGTTCTTCATACACACAAAATAAAAACTGTATAAGACATTTATATCAAGCAGTGGTTTTCTCATTGCCCCCTTCCCTATTGCCCACCTGAGCTCAGGTGCACCTGCTGCCTTCAAAGTCCATCCCTCCTCTACACACAATCAGCAATGTCGAATGTCCTAGTAAAATTTGTTTCCTGTATAGTAACGCTATCTATCCTTTATAACCTTCTTCCTATATTCTAAGTACTATCTGAGGCACTATGGTATTCAATTATTTTTTAAATTTATTTGTTTAAACCCTTCATAGTACCACAGAAGTATCATAAGACAGCATTTATTAACATAAAAATCAGTTAGTTCTTTTCATCTTTCAAAAAACTCACTGTTTATAATGAGATTGGGAAACTGACTTTCTCAGGCATGTAAAACAAAGGCCACTGTGTGGCCACCAAGAATGGCTGTTCAAAGATAAAAATGTGTATGGATTAAACAAATTAATCCCGGAAGGCTGGCATCAAAGAGTTCATGTAGCTTCACCAAACGCACCTGAGTCCATTTCATCGCTGTGAAAATATGAGCTGCACTGGCTGCTGCAGATGCTGGTGAAGGAGGCAACGGAATTCCTATTGCTGTTGCAGTCACTGAAAATAATAAGGTACAGGTCATTTTCACAAAATGACAAAGTTTGGCAAAGTTTCCCTGTCACTTCTTATTGGATAAACATAGTATGGCACTGTGATATTTGTTAATATGCTTTATAGAAATTGATGAGAAAGGCAAGTTTGTTCAAATCACATTTTAGCTTAGTTTAAAAGAAAAAATTTCAAATTCAATCATATTTCAAACTTTCTTCTTATATAATCTAATCATGAATTAATTTTAAAATGCACAGTTACTGGTGTGGTCCAGTGGCTAAGACTCTGCACTCTTAATGTGGGGGGTCTGGGTTGGATCCCTGGTCAGGGAATTAGATTCCACATGCTGGAAGTAAGAGCTAATCAGCCAAATAAATAAATACTTAAAAAAAATAAAAAAGTAAAATAAAATGCATAGTTAATTTACAGGAGCCAAACCAAACTTAAAATTCATCACGATCCATTTGATAGTATGTGCCTGTAGTTGATTTATTAAGAGAGACAAATTCTGTTTCATGATCTCTGCCTATGAATCCTTACTACTAACTTCAATTATAACTCATTAATTGCATTCTAAGCCCTTTCCCATCCCCTCAAGGAAGATGATGCCTTGTCTCCACTCCAGAGCCCAGCAAGGATGTCTCACCAAGTAAGTACTGGATAATGATGAATGCCAAGGGAAAGAAAGTCGGAGATGTTTTTGTGTGAATATGGACACAAGACAGATTTCCGATTTCAGAAATAGTGCAGCAGACAAAATTCTTTTTGCCTTTCAGAATAAGTAAAAAGACTTATTTAACTGTAAATATATATTTAAGATTTCTCTTTTACTCTAGTGAGAACTTGTGAGTGATTTTAATTATCTGATAACTAGAAGTTGAGGTAAGAAAGTATTTTTAGATCTGTAATTTCCCACTGGAGAGAAACCACAGGTTCTTATTAAAGGGCATACCAGTCTCCTTAGAAGCTAAAAAGTAAATGAAATGGTAAAAGTGGTTAATCTGTTTTTTATATTATTAAATTTCTAGAAATAATTAACTCACATACTCATTAAAATACTTTTTATATAGAAACTGGAATTGTAGAGTGGTTAATAAATTGCAAGCCAGGCCACCTGATTTCCTGGGTAAATTATGTAACTCCTGTGAGTCTCAGCTTTCTTAGATGTAAAATGCAGTTAACATCAGAACTTGCTACAGAGGACTGTGGTAGGAATTACCTGAAATCATCCTGTTTTTCCCATGTGCCTCGTAAAAAGAAGCTTTTTTTCCAACTTTTTATTTTGTATTAGGGTATTGTTGTTCACTTGCTAAGTCGTGTCTGATTCTTTGCAAACCCATGGACTGCAGCACACCACACTTTCCTGCCCTTCACTATCTCCCAGAGCTTGCTCAAACTCACGCCCATTGAGTCAGTGATGCCATCCAACCATCTCACATTCTGTTGCCCTCTTCTCCTCCTGCCTTCAATCTCTCCTAGCATCAGGTTCTTTTCCAATGAGTTGGCTCTTCAATTCAGGTGGCCAAAGTACTGGAGCTTCAACTTCGGCATCAGTCCTTCCACGGAATAGTCAGGGTTGATTTCCTTTAGGATTTACTGGTTTGATCTTCCTACAGTCCAAAGGACTCTCAAGAGCACCCACATTTCAAAAGCATCAGTTCTTCAGTGCTCACCCTTCTTTATGGTTATAGTTTCAGGTGGACAGCAAAGGGACACAACCATACATAAAAATATGTTTTAATGGAATCTATGAGTTTGTGCTAAATATGTCTGATGAAACAACTTTGATTTAATAATAATTACTAAAATAACTTTAGTTATTAAAGTTAATTGTAAAACACTGCATAATAAATGAGTGAGACAGTAATCATCTTCAGTTGATGTGAATAAAATGGAAGGTTCTGAAGCTGCATGCCCAGCACACATGACAGGTTACCATGGCCTCCCTTGGGTTCCAGGAGACACAAGGGCTCAACGGAGAGAAAGCACTTTCAATTAACGAAGTTCACTGCAGGAGCATTATGTGAACGTCGGGTGAGAAGATGGCAACAGAGTCTGGAGGGAAGGTGCTATGGGGTGGATATCATCCCCCTCCTCAAATTCATATGCTGAAGTCCAACACTCAGTGTACCAGACTGTGACCTTATTTGGAGGGAGGGTCGTTACAGAGGTAATCAAGTTAAAATGAGGTCATCAGTGGGGACCTTAGTCCAATATGGGCTTCTCAGTGGTGCTAGTCATAAAGAACCTGCCTGCAAATGTAGGACACATAAGAGACATAGGCTGGATTCCTGGGTTTGGAATCCCCTGGAGGAGGGCATGGCAACCCACTCAGTGTTCTTGCCTGGAGGATCCCATGGACAGAGGAGCCTGGCAGGCTACACTCCAGAGGGTCACAAAGAGTCGGACACGACTGAAGCAACTTAGCAGGCATGCATGAATACTAGTCCAATATGACCAGTGTCTTGTAAGAGAAAATGTGGACACAGAGACACACTTGGAAGGAAAAGGATGTGAAGAGACAGAAGGAGAAGATAGCCAACTGCAAGCCAAGAAGAGAGACCTGGTACAGAGCCTTCCTTCACAGCCCTCAGAAAGCAACAACATTGCTGACACCTGCATTTAGACTTCCAGCTCTAGAACTCTGGGATAATAAAGTTCTGTCGTTCAAACCACCTGGTTCTTGGTACTTTGTTCCCGCAGTCCTACCGAAATTGTATAGGATGCATGGCAGGGAAGAAAAAATGCACAAAGCTGGTCACAGAGGTGAAGGACTGAAATTTGTCCAATTAGCTTGAAACACAACGTAAGAGGAGAAACAAGACAGAAAGAGCCCCTGTTCACTCAATAGTCCAATAATCAGAAACAGCTGCTGCTGCTGAGTCACTAAGTGGTGTCTGATTCTGTGTGACCCCATGGACTGTAGCCTGCCAGGCTTCTTTGTCCACAGGGTTCTCCAGGCAAGAATACTGGAATGAGTTGCCATTTCCTCCTCCAGGGGATCTTGCCAACCTAAGTGTTGAACCAGTGCCTCCTGACTGGCAGGCAGAATCTTTACCACTGAGCCACCAGAAACAGATATTCCCCCCAAACTGTTAACACATGCACAATTTGCTTATTTTCCATACATGTTACACAATCCATAAGAGAATAACAAATCTCCTAAATTAGGCCCACTCAGCTGGAGGAAAAAATGGTTTTTCAAAATTTACACAGATTATAAAAGGGAAGAATTTGAAAGACTGTGATGTCTCACTGTGCTCTGAGGTTGGTTAAGAGCTTCAGTCCCCTGGAAGGCAAGGAGATGAAACCAGTCATTCTTAAAGGAAATCAACCCTGAATATTCACTGGAAGGACTGAGGCTGAAGCTGGAAGCTCCGGTACTTTGGCCACCTGATGAGAAGAACTGACTCAATGGTAAAGATCCTGATGCTGGGAAATACTGAGGGCAGGAAGAGAAGGGGATGACAGAGAATGAGATGGTTGAATGGTTATCACTGATTCAATGGCCATGAAGTTGGGCAAACTCCAGTGTACGGCCATACCACCCTGAACATACCTGATCTTGTCTGAAGTTGGGCAAATGGAGATGATGAGGGACATGGAAGCCTGGCATGCTTCAGTCCCTGGGGTTATGAAGAGTCAGACATGACTTGGCAACTGAACCACAATAAATAAAAGCAACAGTCGAAATTTTTTTTCAAGACCTTTGTGGAAAACACAGAATCACCTTCAACTTGGTTGATGAGAGGAGTTTGAGGAATGAATGCATTTACCTGTAAGAGTCTCTGTTGCTGATGGTGTCATGACCCGAGTCTTCCTGCTCATCTCCGGCCATGTTAAAACAGACACGTTTGCTGTTTCTCTCTCCCTTCTCATTGTCACTGTCTGTTGGGACTATGGACTCGGATGCCTTACGTTCTAATTTAGGAGAATATGTTATCGAAGACAGAAGGCTGCAATGGGATTTAAAATAGAAAGGATAAGTGTACATTTTCACACAGGGGGCTACAAGTAACCACCTTGCTTATTAAATATGATAGGCTTACAGGTATTTCGAGAATGCTTCTTCTAGATTTCCCCTGAAATTAATATCCTATTGCATATAATAGGGCTTCCCTGGTGGCTCAGTTGGTAAAGAATCCACCCACAATACAGGAGACCTGGGTTCCATCCTGGGTCGGGAAGAACTCCTGGAGGAGGGCATGGCAACCCACTCCAGTATTCTTGCCTGGGAAATCCCACGGACAGAGGACCCTGGCGCGGCTGCAGTTCATGGGGACGCAAGAGTCGGATATGACTTAGCAGCTAAACCGCCACTGCATTTAAAGCCTGTCATGCCAAGTTCCTCTCAGAGTAACAGCACACTACTTGGACGAGAACATTGTATTCAAATCTAGGTTCTGCCATGGATTAGCTGTGTTATCCTAGCAAAACCAGGATAGTTCTCCTTGACATCTATGAAACATGGATAGTAAGAAGAGTGTCCCACAGGGCTGCTGTGAGAATGAAATGCACAGTGCTGGTTCACCATGGGCACACCTAGCTCCCCAGCCAGTGTCATCACCATGGAAAGACACCTGGGAAACTTTAAAGTGCTAGCCAAATATTAAAACAAACACTACATGGGCAAAATCTCCTCACTGACTTACCTTCAGACAATAAAAACCCATCTACCCCTCTCCCTCTGCTTTGGGTTTCCTCCAGGCCTTCTCTGTTTGGTAGAGAGGACATGCTTGTGTAAACAGAAGTCCTGCCATTGTGACCCAAAGATGCTAAATACGGTCACGTACAAGACGAGGGCAGGAGGCAGCAGGGGCTGCTGCCCCAGGGGCATCCACAATCCACCCATCATCAAACAGTCGTGAATCTGCCCAAAGGAAAAGCTCTTCCACTGGAATTTTAAAGCTGAAACACACTGTCAGACTCTGAATTGGCATTAAACTAGATTTGGACTCTGAGTTGTGGCTCAGCAGTAAAGAATCTGCCTGGCAATGAAGGAGATTCAGGTTCGATCCCTGGGTTGGGAAGATCACCTGGAGAAGGAAATGGCAACCCACTCCAGTATTCTTGTCTGGAGAATCCCATGGACGGAGGAACCTGGTGGGCTGCAGTCTAAGGGGTCGCAAAGAGTCAGATACGACTCGGCAAAGAAATAACAACATAACTGATTGCGCCAGGCTAAACTCGAATGTTCAGCAAACTGTCTAACTCAAAATGACACAATAATGGAATTAGTCCTTACTATCAAACGATGTGCTGTAAAATTTGCAAAACAAATTAAACCATAACTGAACAAAGGACCCAGACATGGTTTCTGCAGCCAGCAATCATCTTTTCTTTTACCAAATACCAATGACATGCTGTTCTAACCAACAGTACATTTGCACGTTATCATGACACCCGTTTTTCCGTAGCAATGTCATATTTATTTTAGTTCAAGATCATGAAAAGATCTTACACTTCTTATTTATATCCCATAATGTCAAGCCCAATGCTGTGCACTGAGCAAATATTTATTAAGTGATTTCACTAATGAATTAATTACACTTATTGTACCATGCACTGTCCTTGGGGCTGTGAATACAGCATTTTACAAAAGAAACAAAACTCCCTGCCTTCCTGAAGCTTAAATTATACTGGGAAGAAACAAACAATAACCAAATAAACTGTATAGTATATAGTATGTGGACAATGTTGCTGAGTCACTCAGCCATGTCCCACTCTTTGGGACCTCATAGACTGTAGCCCACCAGGCACCTCTGTCCATGGAATTTTCCAGGCAAGAATACTGGAGTGGGTTGCCATTTCCTCCACCAGGGGATCTTCCCGACACAGGGACTGAACCCGCATCTCCTGCATTGAAAAGCAGATTCTTAACCACTGCACCAGCTGGAAAGCCGATATAGAATATCACATGGCTACAAACAGGAAAGGGAAAATTAAAACTTAAAAAAAAAAAAGGAAGGAAGCTGGGGCTGCAACTTCAAATAGTCTCACCATGAGATGGTATCTAAATAATATTTTGGCATTTTATAGATTTTAGACGCTTGGGAGAATGAGGAAGTTGTATTAGATTGCTCAGGGCTCTGTGAAGCTATGAATTATTTTAAAGACACTTTTTCTCTTTTAAAGACACTTTTTCTATTTGGAAAGATACTTTCATGTCTCATAAGATAGATTGTACACCTCTTCACTCCCTCCACCTCAAAGGTTAAAGCATTAGATTAACTCCAATTACCCAAACTGCACACTGCCAGACAGATGAACCCTGAATACCAAAGAGGAAAGAGATGACAGAGTTCTCATTCTGCAAGGAGTCCTCTGTGATTGAAACATCTTTTAAATGAGAAGTAATGGGTCTCAGTATAAACACGTTTTTCAAAGCTCTGCAAATTATGTTCACATATTTGCTTTCCATTTTAAACAGTTGTAGTCTTGATTGTACTGATCCTGTGGGAACACTTGTTTTGCTAACAAACACAGTGATAGAAAAACAGTGTTTTTGACACTGAGTTTTGTTTTGTATTTTTTTAATTTTTTACAAAATTTCTAGATTCTTAAAAGCAATAATAGAGGCCAAAGCTGTGTGTTGGAGAAGACTCTTGAGAGTCCCTTGGACTGCAAGGAGATCCAACCAGTACATTCTAAAGGAGATCAGCCCTGGGTGTTCTTTGGAAGGAATGATGCTAAAGCTGAAACTGCATACTTTGGCTACCTCATGCGAAGAGCTGACTCATTGGAAAAGACTCTGATGCTGGGAGGGATTGGGGGCAGGAGGAGAAGGGGACAACAGAGGATGAGATGGCTGGATGGCATCACCGACTCGAGGGACATGAGTTTTAGTGAACTCTGGGAATTGGTGATGGACAGGGAGGCCTGGCATGCTGCGATTCATGAGGTCACAAAGTGCCAGACACGATGGAGCGACTGAACAGAAAGCTCAATATTTACGCTCACAGATGTATTTTCCTTTACTTTTGTCCTATACATTGTTAAGCTCTCTGACAGCTTATAGGTCCATTGATTCTGAATGAACATCCTGAGCTGAGCATCATTTCTGGTCAATCTGCACCTAATGCCCCTGATGCATAAAGAGATTTGTATGTGGTAGATTGCACCTAGGGCTTCCCAGGTAGTGTGAGTGGGAAAAATCCTCCTACCAAGGCAGGAGACGTAAGAGACACAGGTTTGATCTCTGGGTTGGGACGATTCCCCTGGGGGAGGGCATGGCAACCCATTCCAGTATTCTGGCCTGGAAAATTCCACGGACAGAGGAACCTGGCAGGCTACAGTCCATGGGGTTGCAAAAAAGATAGACATGACTGAAGTGACTGAGCGTGCACACGCACACGTGCGCGCGCGCACACACACACACACACACACACACACACACACAGAGGCAAGAAGGCACCATCTCTCCACAGACTGGCCACCAGCCTAACACTTGAGTGCCTGGAAGGTCAGGTATGCTGGCTTTAGAAGCAGGGCTGCCCAGGCAGAGGTGCATCATGTTCTGGGATCAGAAAGAGGCTAATGCAACAGGAGCTCAGGGAAATAAGTTTTGTTTTTTTTTCAAGGGGGGCGCGGAGACAAATCACGTTGGGACGTGCAGGCCACAGTAACGCATTTTCTGTTCTTCTACTTGCACGTCAGTGTCATTAAGTGGTTTTAAGCAAATAGCAAAATCTACCTGTACAGATTCCTCTGGCATTTGCCTAATGTAGAATGTACCAGATGGAGAGACACAGCTGCAAAGTTCTCTACTGAGTACTAGGGATGGGATGATGGTTACCCAGTGTAAGGTGATGGGGTGGATAGGTTCTCAGGTACAACTTACAGAACCTGATAAGGTGCTGGAGGTGAAGCAAAAGGAAAGAAATGAATCACAGAGGATAACTAAACTCTGGCTTCACAAATGGAAGGGATGGAGAATACTTTCCTAAGAAGGGGGACGACCTTGATAAGGGAGGGGTCAAAGTAGATTTAAATAGGTCAAAGTAGATATGAGGTTCAGAAACAAAGTTTGAGGAGTCTGTGATACAGCCCAGTGTTTCATAACCCAACTCACAGAGAGACTGTGAGAAGAAATCATTACATGTAAGCATATAACTTCCCTATATCAGGCTTCCCTGATAGTTCAGTTGGTAAAAAATCCGCCTGCAATGCAGAAGATCTAGGTTCGATCCCTGGAATGGGAAGATCCCCTGAAGAAGGGAAACGTTACTCACTCCAGTATTCCGGCCTGGAGAATTCCATGGACTATACTGTACAGGGGATCGCAAAGAGTTGGACATGAGTGAGCAACTTTCACTTCACTTAATCATATAACTGTGACCAGTGAGCTAACACACATTAGCTTTTATGAAACTGTCCCTACTTTTTCACATTAACCAGCAAAATGCTGGGGAAAATCTAAAAGATAATTCAGTCACTAGCCTTGACATTCTTATCTGTATTCTCCAGGTCGCTAACTGTCCTAAATAATGTGTTTTGTTCATCACTCAACTACGGGGCCCCAGACACTTGGAAAATGAAGTCTGTTCTCAAATTTTGTATCTTCACCAGCCGTCTGAATTTTAAAATCCTGTCCAATATTTGTACTCTCCATGAAATATTCTTCCCTTTACTTATGTCTAGTACCTAAGTGTCATTAACTGGAAAATAGCCCATTAAAGAGCAAAAGTACTTATTGAGAGAGTCAATTCCTAGGCAGACTGATAAGTCCAGGGTCCCCAAGAAGGAAAAAGGGGTCTGGGGCTCTTGATGTGGAGATAGGGGTCTGGAATTCTAAAGGAGGAGAAAAGGACAAAATCTTTTTCTCCTCTACATTCCTTCAGTTCAGTTCAATCACTCAGTCATGTCCGACTCTGTGACTCCATGAATCGCAGCACGCCAGGCCTCCCTGTCCATCACCAACTCCCGGAGTTCACTCAGACTCACGTCCATCGAGTCCGTGATGCCATCCAGCCATCTCATCCTCGGTCGTCCCCTTCTCCTCCTGCCCCCAATCCATCACATCCTCGGTCGTCCCCTTCTCCTCCTGCCCCCAATCCCTCCCAGCATCAGAGTCTTTTCCAATGAGTCAGCTCTTCGCATGAGGTGGCCAAAGTACTGGAGTTTCAGCTGTAGCATCATTCCTTCCAAAGAAATCCCAGGGCTGATCTCCTTCAGAATGGACTGGTTGGATCTCCTTGTAGTCCAAGGGACTCTCAAGAGTCTTCTCCAACACCACAGTCCAAAAGCATCAACTCCTCGCTCAGCCTTCTTCGCAATCCAACTCTCACATCCATACATGAC
>SJYX01017488.1:96969-241752 GCA_006410675.1 Oreotragus oreotragus | reverse complement strand
TGAGAGTTGGACTGTGAAGAAAGCTGAGCGCCAAAGAATTGATGCTTTTGAACTGTGGTGTTGGAGAAGACTCTTGAGAGTCCCTTGGACTGCAAGGAGATCCAACCAGTCCGTTCTGAAGGAGATCAGCCCTGGGTGTTCTTTGGAAGGAATGATTTTAAAGCTGAAACTCCAATACTTTGGCCATCTCATGCGAAGAGTTGACTCACTGGAAAAGACTCTGATGCTGGGAGGGATTGCGTGCAGGAGGAAAAGGGAATGAGAGAGGATGAGATGGCTGGATGGCATCACCGACTCAATGGACATGGGTTTGAGTGAACTCCGGGAGTTGGTGATGGACAGGGAGGCCTGGCATGCTGCGATTCATGGGGTCACAAAGAGTCAGAGACGACTGAGCGACTGAACTGAACTGAACACATATATACAGAATCTAGAAAAGTGGTACTAAAGAAGCTGCTTTCAGGGCAACAGTGGATAAACAGACATAGAGAAAAGACTTATGGACATGGATATGGATTTATAGACTCACGGACATCCCCTTTCCAGAGATGGAAAGACATATGGAAAGAGTAATATGGAAACTTACATTACCATCTGTAAAATAGACAGCCAATTGGAATTTGCTGTATGGCTCAGAATACTCAAACAGGGGCTCTGTATCAACCTAGAGGGGTGGGATGGGAAGGAACATGGGAGGGAGCTTCAAAATGGGGAGGATATATGTATACAAAAAACAAAAATGTCCAAGAATTGTGTGTGTGTTGCGCCTCTGTGTGTGTGTGCACATACACATGCATGGGAGCATACATGAATAAAAGTACAGGTAGAGCAGTTACTATGATTCTTTATGAAATAGCGAATATGATAATCTAGTTTTTGTGTAAAAGAAGCAAATTAAGTAGTTAACCAATCAGAAATTGACTGAGCCATGTAGTACAGATATTAGACATGGGCTAGAGGTGATATGATAAATGAGTAGGAATGACAAGATAGTTCGATAAACTGAGCTGGAAAAATAATTTATATGGAAAAATATGAATGTTGGATTCCTTCCTCACATCATTTTAAAACAATAAACTCCATATTTTAGGAGTTATAGATTTTAGGACTAAATCTAAAAAAAAAATTTTGAGCACTGAAAATATTTTTAGAGTTCAATATATGTGTGGTGTCTTAAACAATGCATGAAAACAAATTTATAAAAAATGAATTACTAAACTTAAAATACTAAGATTAATCATTTATTCATCAAAGATTAATTTGTAAATTAATTTCAAAACTAACTTACAAACTGGAAAAAGATATTTACAATATACACAATTAGATCAGTATCAAGAAAAATATATGAGCGCAAATACCCCAAAAGAAAAACTGGCAAAGGAATAGACAGAAGTTCAACATTATTGGTCTTCAGAGTACTGTAAAGTAAAATGAAGTAAAATGGAAGCTCTAAAAAAAAAAAAAAAAGACCACAATTAAATAGCATTTTATAATGATTCTACCAGCAAAATGAGAAATTCTGTTCCAACAAAATAGAGAGATCTGGGTCCACAGAATCCACTATACATTGTTAGTAATAAAGTAAATAAAAGTTTGAAACCACTATGCAGCCACTTATGAAAATATTTTAACATTTCCTCCTGAAATCAAACACTCATATATGCTATGATTTAGCTATTCAACATCTAGATACATAACTAAGAGAAACTCTTGAATATTAATAGAGGCATGTAAGAATATTCATAGAAACACTGCTTTCATAACAGCAAAAATAACTCATTTCTTTTAAATAGAAAAATAGAAGAATAAATTATGCCACATTCCCACAAAGGAACGCATAGTCAGTATGAATAAGCTACAGTGAAATATAGAAAATCTTAGTGCCACTATAGTCAGCAGATAGAGTCCAAAGGACTGAATAAAAAGTGATACCTTTTTTATGAAGTTAAAACATAATATACATACATACATATATATACACACACATACATATATATGTATGTATATATATGATTGAATTATGTATTTGGGAAAACAATGAAATGACAAACATAACATGCAGAATGATGGTATGTGATGTAAAGAAAACTAAATATCTAGATGTAGGTCAAGATCTTGGCATTGTGTTTTGGTTGGAGGGTTTAGAAGCATGTAACATTATTTATAATAACTTGGTAAATAGCTAATTAAGTAAAATAGGTACATGAATGGCTTAATGATGACAGTGTGTTATGAAACAGGACTATAATGAATCTAATTTCGCCCTAATCAAGGTCCAAAACAAAGACAAGAAAAATATGACCTCTGCTTAAAGGGAACCTACTGAAATTTTGAGTGTGAACATGTAGAAAAGTGATGAGATAAGCTCTAAGGTAAAGATGCTTGCTCCTTGGAAGAAAAGCTATGACCAAACTAGACAGCCTATTAAAAAGCAAAGACATTACTTGACCAACGAAGGTCCACCTAATCAATGCTCTGGTTTTTCCACTAGTCATGTATAGATGTGAGAGTTGGACTATAAAGAAAGCTGAGAACTGAAGTATTGATGCTTTTGAACTGTGGTGTTGGAGAAGACTCTTGAGAGTCCCTTGGACTGCAAGGAGATCCAACCAATCCATCTTTAAGGAAATCAGTCCTGAATATTCATTGGAAGGACTGATGCTGAAGCTGAAACTCCAGTACTTTGGCCATCTGAGGCTAAGAACTGACTCATGTGAAAAGGCCATGATGCTGGGAAAGATTGAAGAGGGGAGAAGGGGACGAAAGAGGATAGGATGGTTGGATGGCATCATTGACTCGATAGACATGAGTTTGAGTAAGCTCTGGAATTTGGTGATGGACAGGGAAGCCTGACATGCTGCAGTCCATGGGCTAGCAAAGAGTTGGACACAACTGAGTGACTGAATTAAACTGACTGAAGATCCTCGAGGAGGCAGAAGAGTTAGATGCTAAGTATAGGTGGAAGGATTAGCCTTCAGTGAAGGGAATGAGATCTGCTTTACTGTAGCAGAAGGAAGGAAACATATTGAGAACTGGGTATGTCTGCTTGTTTGTTATATGAAGATACTGAAATTTTGGAATACCACTGCCTGGAAATTTAGAATGCCCCCTACCTAATAACCTGATTCTCACATCCCTGAAGTGAACTGGAGTTTGTGTGCATTTAGTTTGTTTGTGCTCGTGTGGGCCTAACCACTGAAAAGATTAGTGCATAGGAACACAAAAATAAATATGAAGGGATAATAAGGTTTAAAATTAATAAATATGGACAAATACATTTTGAATAAACAAACTTTTAGGAGGGGGGATCATTTAAATTAGCTTATTGCAAGGAATATCATTTAAATTAAGATTTTCAAATATGTGGGGAGGGATCACTTAGAAGTTTGGGACTAAAATATACATGTAAAAATAGATAACCAACAAGGACCTACTGTATAGTACAGGGAACCATACTCAATATCTTGTAATAACCTATAACCTATAATTTAAAAGAATCTAAAATATATATATATATAACTAAATCAATTTGCTGTAAACCTGAAATGAACACAATACTGTAAATCAACTCTCTTTCAATAAAAAAATTCAATTGAAAACATTTTAAATATGAACTAGCACACAAACTCTACTCTTCAAACTATATAAGTTGAAGAATTGAAAAATAAGATATTGAATGTCATTTTTATATAGAAAGGTGAATGGCAAAGCTCACGTCACATGATTTTTACTTTCAAACTTTTATAAATGTTTACATATTAATGAGATACTGTTATGTATAAAATTAAGAAGTTTTAAAAAGTTAAATTACTCTCAATCAGTATTCTCAGAATCATCAGACATTTAAATCAGACATGCAAATTGAAATGAGGGAGAATTAAATTTTTTTCAAAAGAATTTGAAAGAAGGCAAAAACTTATTTATATATAAGCTATCTTTATGCTTATTTCCAAAAATTCCAATGGAGAATGTGACAAATTTACTTCATGTTATTAAAAATTACTAAAAACTGTTTTCTCAAGAAATGATAGAAAAATTATAAAATGTCATTTCTTTAGAATGATAAAATGTCATTTTAGACTTAATTTAGGAGAATTTTATTCCTAGCCATCCATTTTGAGGTTCATCATAAATTATGTCTAATCAAAGTATTATACCATTGGGGGGTAGGGGAGGAATCCTATTGAAAACCACATAGGCCAGGGTTTGGCAAACTATATCATAGTGGTAAAATCCAGTCTACCACCTTTTTGTACAGTCCACTATTTAAAACTGGCTTTACATTTTTAAATCATTGAAAAAAATATTTTGTGGCAATGTAAGAAATTTAAATTTCAGTGTCTAAATAATTTTCATTAGCTTGTAGCCATCTACATTAATTTACGAAGTTTTTATGGCTGCTTTTCTGTTACTATGGAATAGCTGTGACAGAGACAGTAGGGCCTGCAAAGCCCAAAATTATTACTCGCTAACCTTTTAGGAAAAAGTCTGCTTATCTCTGATCTAGGGAATTCACATTTTAGGTACCATACATTAAAAAGTTAATTTTTTTGGCTTGTGGGACTCTCAGTTCCCAGACCAGGGAATGAATCTGGGCCCCAAGCAGTGAAAGCACACAGTCCTAACCACTGGACCACCAGGGAATTCCAAGAAAATGTTAATTTTTAATCAAGCTTTTCTAGGACAAAAAAGATGCCATGGAAAAGTATAAAAGTATGCTATTATTTGTTAGTGGAATGCCTTCTTATTCCTTAAGTGACTGAGCTTCTATGTTCTATGTCAGGGCCTCTCAGTCATCAGCATGCCTCATGGTTTGTAACTATCATGATGGCGTATTACAAGGATTCTTTTTTTTTTTNATTGGGAACTCATGTACACCCGTGGCTGATTCATGTCAATGTATGGCAAAACAAATACAGTATTGTAAAGTAAAATAAAGTAAAAATTAAAAAAAAAAAGAAAACTTGTTCTTACATTTTCCTCCATTTTTTATTTTTATATATTTTACTGTGTACCTTGCTGGAACAATTTATATTACAAATAATTTAAAACATACATGAAAATAATACATTTATTGAGTGCCAGCTGTGTACTAGGAATTTTCTATAGGTTGTGTATAATTTATTTTTATAATAATAATATATTCATTGATAAAGCCAAGTTTTCTAGGGCCTAAAGCTCATTCGGGGACTCTTTCTTTTAAAAATAATACAAAAAAAATGTTATTTTTGCAAATATTATAAAAACACCAGTTCATGTTACCCCATTGGTAGAGCCCCATGCAAGGCCTTGAAGGGGCCTGTGCAAGTAAAAGGCCCTGACTTAAGCTTGGATAGCTTCAAGGTCAATTTATCTCTGCATATTTTGACTGCTTATGTTGTGTGAGTTGGTTTTCATACACTGTACCATGTACTGCCAGAAGAAGGCTTACAAGGAAATTAGCTGAGAGAATATGATGGTTAACTTCATGTCTCAATTTGACTGAGCTAAGAGATGTCCAAATAGCTTGTAAAACATGATTTGTGGTTGCGTCTGTAAGGGTGTCTCCTGAAAAGATGAACATTTGAATTGATAGACAGCAAAGAAGATGGCTCTCACCAATGCAGGTGGGCATCATCCAATCTGTTGAAGGACTGAATAGAACAAAAATAGCAAAAGGCAAATTTGTTCTCTCTCTTTGAACTGGGACATCCAGCTTCTGCCCTTGGAAATTAGTGCTCCTGGCTTTTGAACCTTAGGCTCAGACTGGGACTTACACCATTGGCTCCCCTGGTTCCTGGGCCTGTGAATTTGGATTGGAACCACACTGCCAGTTTTCCTGGGCCTCCAGCTTGCAGATGGCAGATTGTGGGGCTTCTCAGCTTCCATAATTGCTGAGTCAATTCTTCATAATAAATCTCTTTCTGTATACTTGACTATATTCTATTACTTTTGTTTCTCTAGAGAACCCTGACAGAGATGTTACAATTATTTTTCAAAGTCAAAGGAGTGGTGTGTGATAGATGTGTATTTGAACACAGTTCTGTTTGAATCTCAAACCCATTTATTAAAATTAAGTAGTTTATATGCTAGGCACTCTGCTAAGCATTGGCCTGCTGTGACAAGACTGACAGCTGTCCTGTTCTTATGAAGCTTTTTGTGTGAATATTTCTATTACAGGAGCTGGTCATTCTTCTCATTTATTCATTAATCTTCAGTTTGTGATACATTTTAAAGGTTCCGGTTCACTTAAAAATGACTGTGCATTTTAAATTTACTGACTTGGCTGGAATAGCTGAAACTCAATTCCTTTTTTTTTCCAGATTGATCTTTTTTTTGTTGTTTTGTTTTATTTTTGGCCCTGTCATGTGACTTGTGGGAACTTAGTTCCCCGACCAGGGACTGAACCCTGCCCTTGGCAGTGAAAGCATTGAGTCCTAACTATTGGACAGCCAGGGAATTCCCTCTCTCATTTAATTTTGTTAATTAATTATAACACAGATTGGCATTTTATGGCTTTTACCTTGATCATTAAAAAAGCCAATACAATATTGTAAAGTAATTAACCTCCAATTAAAATAATTAAGGGAAAGTCGCTCAGTCGTGTCCGACTCTTTGCCACCTCACGGACTGTAGCCTACCAGACTTCTCAGTCCATGGGATTTTCCAGGCAAGAGTACTGGAGTGGGTTGCCATTTCCTTCTCTAGGGAATCTTCCTGACCCAGGGATCGAACCCAGGTCTCCCGCATTGTAGGCAGACGCTTTACCCACTGAGCCACCAGGGAATTTATATTGTAAAAAAAGTATGATAAAAATTTAAAAAAAAAAAAAAACATACCTAATGGTTCATGAAAAGAACCTATTTTGTTTCACGAGTTTAACTTTTCAATTGGATTCAGAAACTGATGACTAGGTTGATCTTTCTTGCTATTTTTTGCAGTCTTGATCTGAGCACTGTAGAAAGAGGATTAAAGATCTTTAATATCAAACCTGGAATCTTAAATTCTCGTTTTCAGTTTCACATCAATGGAGCTCTTATCCCAAGTTCTTCGTAAGGCAGTAGTACTAAACCTACTAAACCAACTCTAAAAGAGTCAGACACTATTGAGTGACTGGGCTGAACTGAGGACTAAACCTAGGAAGCTACTAAAGTCAGATTCCTGGGTCCACATGCCAGATTACTGACTCAGATTTCTGGAGATATTGCTGAATTTTAAACCAAACCCTTAGTTGATTTTGATGTACATGGACCACACAATCTTTATAATCTGAAGAGCATGGCTCAAAAGTACTAATGGGATCACACTTATTTTGATATTTCAAAGTAAACAAAAGTTATTTAAATTTAATATTATTAAATAGTTGATCTTATAAGGAGGTTATGAAAACTTCTAATTTCTCTCTCTCTTTCTGTGTATTTCTTCTGTCTCTTTCCTGGATACCTCTCCTCTGTATATTCCTCTCTTTCTAGTTGTTCATCATATATCGCTGTACCTTGGAATCTAATCTTGTATTTTGTCACTATTTTTGGACAGTCTCATCACCTCTTCAACCAGTGCTCATTAAAACAAACTTTTAGGAGGGGGGATCATTTAAATTAGCTTATTGCAAGGAATATCATTTAAATTAAGATTTTCAAATATGTGGGGAGGGATCACTTAGAAGTTTGGGACTAAAATATACATGTAAAAATAGATAACCAACAAGGACCTACTGTATAGTACAGGGAACCATACTCAATATCTTGTAATAACCTATAACCTATAATTTAAAAGAATCTAAAATATATATATATATAACTAAATCAATTTGCTGTAAACCTGAAATGAACACAATACTGTAAATCAACTCTATTTCAATAAAAAAATTTAATTGAAAACATTTTAAATATGAACTAGCACACAAACTCTACTCTTCAAACTATATAAGTTGAAGAATTGAAAACTAAGATATTGAATGTCATCTTTATATAGAAAGGTGAATGACAAAGCTCACGTCACATGATTTTTACTTTCAAACTTTTATAAATGTTTACATATTAATGAGATACTGTTATGTATAAAATTAAGAAGTTTTAAAAAGTTAAATTACTCTCAATCAGTATTCTCAGAATCATCAGACATTTAAATCAGACATGCAAATTGAAATGAGGGAGAATTAAATTTTTTTCAAAAGAATTTGAAAGAAGGCAAAAACTTATTTATATATAAGCTATCTTTATGCTTATTTCCAAAAATTCCAATGGAGAATGTGACAAATTTACTTCATGTTATTAAAAATTACTAAAAACTGTTTTCTCAAGAAATGATAGAAAAATTATAAAATGTCATTTCTTTAGAATGATAAAATGTCATTTTAGACTTAATTTAGGAGAATTTTATTCCTAGCCATCCATTTTGAGGTTCATCATAAATTATGTCTAATCAAAGTATTATACCATTGGGGGGTAGGGGAGGAATCCTATTGAAAACCACATAGGCCAGGGTTTGGCAAACTATATCATAGTGGTAAAATCCAGTCTACCACCTTTTTGTACAGTCCACTATTTAAAACTGGCTTTACATTTTTAAATCATTGAAAAAAATATTTTGTGGCAATGTAAGAAATTTAAATTTCAGTGTCTAAATAATTTTCATTAGCTTGTAGCCATCTACATTAATTTACGAAGTTTTTATGGCTGCTTTTCTGTTACTATGGAATAGCTGTGACAGAGACAGTAGGGCCTGCAAAGCCCAAAATTATTACTCGCTAACCTTTTAGGAAAAAGTCTGCTTATCTCTGATCTAGGGAATTCACATTTTAGGTACCATACATTAAAAAGTTAATTTTTTTGGCTTGTGGGACTCTCAGTTCCCAGACCAGGGAATGAATCTGGGCCCCAAGCAGTGAAAGCACACAGTCCTAACCACTGGACCACCAGGGAATTCCAAGAAAATGTTAATTTTTAATCAAGCTTTTCTAGGACAAAAAAGATGCCATGGAAAAGTATAAAAGTATGCTATTATTTGTTAGTGGAATGCCTTCTTATTCCTTAAGTGACTGAGCTTCTATGTTCTATGTCAGGGCCTCTCAGTCATCAGCATGCCTCATGGTTTGTAACTATCATGATGGCGTATTACAAGGATTCTTTTTTTTTTTAAAGAAAATATTATTGTATGGCTTTTTTTTTCTATAATAAAGACAAATGAATGACTGATAACTAGAAGAATAAGAAACTATATCACATAGTTACTTAGATAAAATATTAAACAAAAACTTTTGGAAAAATCAAAGTAAACATTCAAGCACCAACATTATACATATCAAACCTACAATGCAAATTAATATATAAACTTATTAAATACACACTAAATTCATCTGTTTTGAACACAGAGAAACATTCACTCAAAACATCAGTATAGATACAGTGGACAATCTTCAAAGAAATTACGACTAAACCGATTACACATCTTTTCATTAGACAGAAACTTCTTTACGCAATCATCCTTAAAATTCACGGTTATCTTCCTCAAAGCACTAAAGCATTGCACATAGCCCTTATCTTGAAAAGAAGGTACATACATACACTCTCATACTGTTAAAAGGCCTTACCAGTATGCATCTACTATACATAATGCATATATTCTTCAAAATTCAGAACTGATACAATTATGATACCACCATCAAAATTATGCATCCTGATATACTTGATTTTTCCTGAAATGTATTTTAAGAAAAAAGTAACTATTTGAAAATTTATAAATTCTCTCTAACCAATAAAATAGAGAAGAAACTACCAGGTTTTACTTCTTTTTTCCTTTACTAGTTTAAATTTTTAAAATAATTTTAACTTCTCAACCAAAAAAAAAAAATTTGGAATTTACAACACAAGACCCATGATAGGATATTCAGTTTAACAAAATTTATACGGTTAACTGAAAAGCTATCTAATAAAAAAGATTATCTCCAACGTATCAGAAATGTAGGAAGTAAACATTTGATTACAGTTTGGTTTTGTTTTTAACTAATCCTTAATAAAAGCAATGGCAACCCACTCCAGTACTCTTGCCTGGAAAATCCTATGAGCAGAGGAGCCTGGTAGGCTGCAGTCCATGGGGTCGCTAAGAGTCGGACAGGACTAAGCTACTTCACTTTTCACTTTCATGCCTTGGAGAAGGAAATGGCAACACACTCCAGTGTTCTTGCCTGGAGAATCCCAGGGACAGGGGAGCCTGGTGGGCTGCCATCTATGGGGTCGCACAGAGTCGGATACGACTGAAGCGACTTAGCAGTAGCAGTAGCAATATGGACTTACATATTTAATTTCTCTTGGTTTAGTTTAAAAAGGTTCAGTTCAGTTCAGTTCAGTTCAGTCGCTCAGTCATGTCCAACTCTTGGCGACCCCATGAATCGCAGCACACCAGGCCTCCCTGCCCATCACCATCTCCCGGAGTTCACAAACTCACGTCCATCAAGTCAGTGATGCCATCCAGCCATCTCATCCTCTGTCGTCCCCATCTTCTCCTGCCCCCAACCCCTCCCTGCATCAGAGTCATTCCCAATAAGTCAACTCTTCACATGAGGTGGCCAAAGTACTGGAGTTTCAGCTTTAGCATCACTCCTTCTAAAGAACACCCAAAGCTGATCTCCTTTAGAATGGACTGGTTGGATCTCCTTGCAGTCCAAGGGACTCTCAAGAGTCTTCTCCAACACCACAGTTCAAAAGCATCAATTCTTTGGTGCTCAGCTTTCTTCACAGTCCAACTCTCAACATCCTAGGAAAAATAAAAAAGCGAAAAACTTCTTGAAGCTGTCTAACACTTAAAAAGTCCAGCAGGAGGACCAAACCTAAGAAGTTAGATACTGAATTACGACTTCTTTTTTCTACCTTTTAGCAAACCAACAAAGTCTAGATCGAAAAAGGTTTTAAAACAAGGCTCTAGCACTGTTTGGAAATAAAAGTACAGCATTTTTAAAACTCAGGAAATAAACTGAGAAAAGAAGGAAAAATGAGCGATGCTGAACTTAGTACATGATTTATAAACATCACAGAAAAATCAAACACTTACCTCCACCCAAACGTTATTTAAAATACTACTTTGGAAAGTAAGGACATCCATGTGGCAAACGTAAAATACAATATTACCCAAACTTTAGAGAGGCAAAAAATTAACTCACTCATTTCATGCAGCTTTGTACCATTTAAACCCTATAAGCATGAAGACAATTGGCTGGGAGAAAAAGAACTTTAAATCTTTCTGAAAACTCAGAGAGTTAAGCATGCCCCATCACTGGAATGGCCACGCCAAAAGCAACGGTGGCAGAACCGTGGGTTGTGGTACTGCAGGCATGGGAACCAGAAACCCACACCACTTTCATACCAGGAATAAGAGCACTCCATCTCACACTGGAAGTAGTAACCCTCCATCGGATGCAGACCTTCTCTGCACAGGCTAGCCTGTGCCTGAGGGTTAGTCACACAAATCCGGAAGAGGAAGAGGAGGAGGATAGGTCATTGCGGTGTAAAAGCATACTCGGCTCTCTTTCTGCAGTGGAAAACAGGTCTGGGCTGAGTGTTCCGTGTAACCAATAGATGGCCCTTCTAAGACAACTGCTGGGAGCTTCAAAACTTCCTTCAGAAACCTGTCTAACTTAATAAGTATCACCAGGCAACTGGAATCTGACATCTGGGAGAAAACACGTCTCCATTTGTCCAGCATTTTCCCACCACACACACACTGCATTGCTAAAACAGGAAACACTGTCAGCTTGCCTCGGGCCTCACTGCCACAGACACGGATCAAGAAGGTGAGGAGCTGAGAAGATGGTCCACGCCCACTGGTGAGGCGAGGGAAGGCACGTGCTCAGCTGGTAGTAGATGCATGAGGGTCGGTCTCAAGGAGGGACTCATTGATCTCAAGTTGTGTCCAGTGTATCCAGGTCACCATTTCGGAAGCTTTTTGTCATGTCCCAGGAGTCAACAAGAAGGTGGCTGCATTGTTTTTGCAAAATTAGTAATTTGTAAGCTGTTCTGTCAATTGATAGTCTCAGGACATCACAAATCTGAACGTACATTTCTAAGAGCACATGTCTTCTCTGCCACGTTCCACTTGTAGCCACTTTCCTCAATCTTTTGGGGCCGGAGTTGGCAGCGTCCATAAGATCTCTAGACTGGAGCCTCCTCCTGCCTGATCCAGAGGCGCCAGGTCAAGTTCTGGAGCCGTCCCGGAAGCGAACGTTTTTCGTAGGCCTTGCTCACATTACTTCCTGCCAGCCGGAAGGGGCTGGTGAGCTAGACAGCAGGTGGACATGAGTGGCACGAGGAGCGTAAGCGCCACGAGCGGTGTGAGAGGCATGAGGGGCGTGAGGTCTCAACGTCGTGCGGAGCTCGGGGGCGGGCGAGTCACCAAGGAGTGAGGGGGCGTGTGCTCACAGGGGTCAGAGGGGCACGTTGGCGTGCGGGACGTGAGGGGCGTGAAGTCAAGATGGCGCCGGGCCTCGACAGCGTGAGCTGTGTGAGGTTGCAACTGCAGGGACTAGGGGTGTGTCTGGAGCTGGCGGCCTGAAGGAGGGAAGGCAAAGGGCAGGCTCGAGATTCTTGTGTAACATTATGTATAATGGCTTCCCGAGTCAATTGCTTCATCCCAAACATCTGTATATGTTTTTAACTACCTCTTCACTAACGTCACTGCACATATAAATTTACCTTTTTTGCCTGAAAAATTGCCATCCAATTGCGACTGTGTTTCATAATGCATATACCTGTTCTTAACTGGCTTTTCCTATCACCTCTATCAAAGTTTTTATTCAACCATTGCATCCATACCTACATTCATAAACACACATTTTCTTTTCTCACATCCTTTTACAAAAAATTTATAAAATCTAAAAAGTAAAGCTACAATGTGATCACATTTTTCTTATGAGGGCTTTAATATGTATATGATACCAGTTGCTGACTTTATAGCTGCTGCTAAGTCACTTCAGTCCTGTCCGACTCTGTGTGACCCCAGAGATGGCAGGCCACCAGACTCCCCCATCCCTGGGATTCTGCAGGCAAGAACACTGGAGTGGGTTGCCATTTCCTTCTCCAGTGTATTAAAGTGAAAAGTCAAAGTGAAGTCGCTCAGTCGTGTCCAACCCTCAGTGACCCCATGGACTGCAGCTTACCAGGCTTCTCCATCCATGGGATTTTCCAGGCAAGAGTACTGGAGTAGGATGCCATTGCCTTCTCCATTACTCTATAGCTACCCTGAACATAATTGTCCACTGCATTAGTTTTCCTTTAATTAAAAAAAAAAATTCTTAGGATAAATATCTTATTTCATACTGGAAGCAGTTGAGTTTCTCCCTAGCAGTTCATCTGCTTTAGGCTCATGCACATTGAGAAATAAGTACCCAGTTTTATTTCATTTTTTTCTTTGACTGCTAAAATGTATATAGATTCATCTTACCTCTGTCCTGTGCACCGGAATGATCCAGAGAGATGATATGGGGTGGGAGGTGAGAGGGGGGTTCAGGATTGGGAACTCATGTACACCCGTGGCTGATTCATGTCAATGTATGGCAAAACAAATACAGTATTGTAAAGTAAAATAAAGTAAAAATTAAAAAAAAAAAGAAAACTTGTTCTTACATTTTCCTCCATTTTTTATTTTTATATATTTTACTGTGTACCTTGCTGGAACAATTTATATTACAAATAATTTAAAACATACATGAAAATAATACATTTATTGAGTGCCAGCTGTGTACTAGGAATTTTCTATAGGTTGTGTATAATTTATTTTTATAATAATAATATATTCATTGATAAAGCCAAGTTTTCTAGGGCCTAAAGCTCATTCGGGGACTCTTTCTTTTAAAAATAATACAAAAAAAATGTTATTTTTGCAAATATTATAAAAACACCAGTTCATGTTACCCCATTGGTAGAGCCCCATGCAAGGCCTTGAAGGGGCCTGTGCAAGTAAAAGGCCCTGACTTAAGCTTGGATAGCTTCAAGGTCAATTTATCTCTGCATATTTTGACTGCTTACGTTGTATGAGTTGGTTTTCATACACTGTACCATGTACTGCCAGAAGAAGGCTTACAAGGAAATTAGCTGAGAGAATATGATGGTTAACTTCATGTCTCAATTTGACTGAGCTAAGAGATGTCCAAATAGCTTGTAAAACATGATTTGTGGTTGCGTCTGTAAGGGTGTCTCCTGAAAAGATGAACATTTGAATTGATAGACAGCAAAGAAGATGGCTCTCACCAATGCAGGTGGGCATCATCCAATCTGTTGAAGGACTGAATAGAACAAAAATAGCAAAAGGCAAATTTGTTCTCTCTCTTTGAACTGGGACATCCAGCTTCTGCCCTTGGAAATTAGTGCTCCTGGCTTTTGAACCTTAGGCTCAGACTGGGACTTACACCATTGGCTCCCCTGGTTCCTGGGCCTGTGAATTTGGATTGGAACCACACTGCCAGTTTTCCTGGGCCTCCAGCTTGCAGATGGCAGATTGTGGGGCTTCTCAGCTTCCATAATTGCTGAGTCAATTCTTCATAATAAATCTCTTTCTGTATACTTGACTATATTCTATTACTTTTGTTTCTCTAGAGAACCCTGACAGAGATGTTACAATTATTTTTCAAAGTCAAAGGAGTGGTGTGTGATAGATGTGTATTTGAACACAGTTCTGTTTGAATCTCAAACCCATTTATTAAAATTAAGTAGTTTATATGCTAGGCACTCTGCTAAGCATTGGCCTGCTGTGACAAGACTGACAGCTGTCCTGTTCTTATGAAGCTTTTTGTGTGAATATTTCTATTACAGGAGCTGGTCATTCTTCTCATTTATTCATTAATCTTCAGTTTGTGATACATTTTAAAGGTTCCGGTTCACTTAAAAATGACTGTGCATTTTAAATTTACTGACTTGGCTGGAATAGCTGAAACTCAATTCCTTTTTTTTTCCAGATTGATCTTTTTTTTGTTGTTTTGTTTTATTTTTGGCCCTGTCATGTGACTTGTGGGAACTTAGTTCCCCGACCAGGGACTGAACCCTGCCCTTGGCAGTGAAAGCATTGAGTCCTAACTATTGGACAGCCAGGGAATTCCCTCTCTCATTTAATTTTGTTAATTAATTATAACACAGATTGGCATTTTATGGCTTTTACCTTGATCATTAAAAAAGCCAATACAATATTGTAAAGTAATTAACCTCCAATTAAAATAATTAAGGGAAAGTCGCTCAGTCGTGTCCGACTCTTTGCCACCTCACGGACTGTAGCCTACCAGACTTCTCAGTCCATGGGATTTTCCAGGCAAGAGTACTGGAGTGGGTTGCCATTTCCTTCTCTAGGGAATCTTCCTGACCCAGGGATCGAACCCAGGTCTCCCGCATTGTAGGCAGACGCTTTACCCCTGTCTCTTATACACATCTTAATTGTCCACTGCATTAGTTTTCCTTTAATTAAAAAAAAAAATTCTTAGGATAAATATCTTATTTCATACTGGAAGCAGTTGAGTTTCTCCCTAGCAGTTCATCTGCTTTAGGCTCATGCACATTGAGAAATAAGTACCCAGTTTTATTTCATTTTTTTCTTTGACTGCTAAAATGTATATAGATTCATCTTACCTCTGTCCTGTGCACCGGAATGATCCAGAGAGATGATATGGGGTGGGAGGTGAGAGGGGGGTTCAGGATTGGGAACTCATGTACACCCGTGGCTGATTCATGTCAATGTATGGCAAAACAAATACAGTATTGTAAAGTAAAATAAAGTAAAAATTAAAAAAAAAAAGAAAACTTGTTCTTACATTTTCCTCCATTTTTTATTTTTATATATTTTACTGTGTACCTTGCTGGAACAATTTATATTACAAATAATTTAAAACATACATGAAAATAATACATTTATTGAGTGCCAGCTGTGTACTAGGAATTTTCTATAGGTTGTGTATAATTTATTTTTATAATAATAATATATTCATTGATAAAGCCAAGTTTTCTAGGGCCTAAAGCTCATTCGGGGACTCTTTCTTTTAAAAATAATACAAAAAAAATGTTATTTTTGCAAATATTATAAAAACACCAGTTCATGTTACCCCATTGGTAGAGCCCCATGCAAGGCCTTGAAGGGGCCTGTGCAAGTAAAAGGCCCTGACTTAAGCTTGGATAGCTTCAAGGTCAATTTATCTCTGCATATTTTGACTGCTTATGTTGTGTGAGTTGGTTTTCATACACTGTACCATGTACTGCCAGAAGAAGGCTTACAAGGAAATTAGCTGAGAGAATATGATGGTTAACTTCATGTCTCAATTTGACTGAGCTAAGAGATGTCCAAATAGCTTGTAAAACATGATTTGTGGTTGCGTCTGTAAGGGTGTCTCCTGAAAAGATGAACATTTGAATTGATAGACAGCAAAGAAGATGGCTCTCACCAATGCAGGTGGGCATCATCCAATCTGTTGAAGGACTGAATAGAACAAAAATAGCAAAAGGCAAATTTGTTCTCTCTCTTTGAACTGGGACATCCAGCTTCTGCCCTTGGAAATTAGTGCTCCTGGCTTTTGAACCTTAGGCTCAGACTGGGACTTACACCATTGGCTCCCCTGGTTCCTGGGCCTGTGAATTTGGATTGGAACCACACTGCCAGTTTTCCTGGGCCTCCAGCTTGCAGATGGCAGATTGTGGGGCTTCTCAGCTTCCATAATTGCTGAGTCAATTCTTCATAATAAATCTCTTTCTGTATACTTGACTATATTCTATTACTTTTGTTTCTCTAGAGAACCCTGACAGAGATGTTACAATTATTTTTCAAAGTCAAAGGAGTGGTGTGTGATAGATGTGTATTTGAACACAGTTCTGTTTGAATCTCAAACCCATTTATTAAAATTAAGTAGTTTATATGCTAGGCACTCTGCTAAGCATTGGCCTGCTGTGACAAGACTGACAGCTGTCCTGTTCTTATGAAGCTTTTTGTGTGAATATTTCTATTACAGGAGCTGGTCATTCTTCTCATTTATTCATTAATCTTCAGTTTGTGATACATTTTAAAGGTTCCGGTTCACTTAAAAATGACTGTGCATTTTAAATTTACTGACTTGGCTGGAATAGCTGAAACTCAATTCCTTTTTTTTTCCAGATTGATCTTTTTTTTGTTGTTTTGTTTTATTTTTGGCCCTGTCATGTGACTTGTGGGAACTTAGTTCCCCGACCAGGGACTGAACCCTGCCCTTGGCAGTGAAAGCATTGAGTCCTAACTATTGGACAGCCAGGGAATTCCCTCTCTCATTTAATTTTGTTAATTAATTATAACACAGATTGGCATTTTATGGCTTTTACCTTGATCATTAAAAAAGCCAATACAATATTGTAAAGTAATTAACCTCCAATTAAAATAATTAAGGGAAAGTCGCTCAGTCGTGTCCGACTCTTTGCCACCTCACGGACTGTAGCCTACCAGACTTCTCAGTCCATGGGATTTTCCAGGCAAGAGTACTGGAGTGGGTTGCCATTTCCTTCTCTAGGGAATCTTCCTGACCCAGGGATCGAACCCAGGTCTCCCGCATTGTAGGCAGACGCTTTACCCCTGTCTCTTATACACATCTTAATTGTCCACTGCATTAGTTTTCCTTTAATTAAAAAAAAAAATTCTTAGGATAAATATCTTATTTCATACTGGAAGCAGTTGAGTTTCTCCCTAGCAGTTCATCTGCTTTAGGCTCATGCACATTGAGAAATAAGTACCCAGTTTTATTTCATTTTTTTCTTTGACTGCTAAAATGTATATAGATTCATCTTACCTCTGTCCTGTGCACCGGAATGATCCAGAGAGATGATATGGGGTGGGAGGTGAGAGGGGGGTTCAGGATTGGGAACTCATGTACACCCGTGGCTGATTCATGTCAATGTATGGCAAAACAAATACAGTATTGTAAAGTAAAATAAAGTAAAAATTAAAAAAAAAAAGAAAACTTGTTCTTACATTTTCCTCCATTTTTTATTTTTATATATTTTACTGTGTACCTTGCTGGAACAATTTATATTACAAATAATTTAAAACATACATGAAAATAATACATTTATTGAGTGCCAGCTGTGTACTAGGAATTTTCTATAGGTTGTGTATAATTTATTTTTATAATAATAATATATTCATTGATAAAGCCAAGTTTTCTAGGGCCTAAAGCTCATTCGGGGACTCTTTCTTTTAAAAATAATACAAAAAAAATGTTATTTTTGCAAATATTATAAAAACACCAGTTCATGTTACCCCATTGGTAGAGCCCCATGCAAGGCCTTGAAGGGGCCTGTGCAAGTAAAAGGCCCTGACTTAAGCTTGGATAGCTTCAAGGTCAATTTATCTCTGCATATTTTGACTGCTTATGTTGTGTGAGTTGGTTTTCATACACTGTACCATGTACTGCCAGAAGAAGGCTTACAAGGAAATTAGCTGAGAGAATATGATGGTTAACTTCATGTCTCAATTTGACTGAGCTAAGAGATGTCCAAATAGCTTGTAAAACATGATTTGTGGTTGCGTCTGTAAGGGTGTCTCCTGAAAAGATGAACATTTGAATTGATAGACAGCAAAGAAGATGGCTCTCACCAATGCAGGTGGGCATCATCCAATCTGTTGAAGGACTGAATAGAACAAAAATAGCAAAAGGCAAATTTGTTCTCTCTCTTTGAACTGGGACATCCAGCTTCTGCCCTTGGAAATTAGTGCTCCTGGCTTTTGAACCTTAGGCTCAGACTGGGACTTACACCATTGGCTCCCCTGGTTCCTGGGCCTGTGAATTTGGATTGGAACCACACTGCCAGTTTTCCTGGGCCTCCAGCTTGCAGATGGCAGATTGTGGGGCTTCTCAGCTTCCATAATTGCTGAGTCAATTCTTCATAATAAATCTCTTTCTGTATACTTGACTATATTCTATTACTTTTGTTTCTCTAGAGAACCCTGACAGAGATGTTACAATTATTTTTCAAAGTCAAAGGAGTGGTGTGTGATAGATGTGTATTTGAACACAGTTCTGTTTGAATCTCAAACCCATTTATTAAAATTAAGTAGTTTATATGCTAGGCACTCTGCTAAGCATTGGCCTGCTGTGACAAGACTGACAGCTGTCCTGTTCTTATGAAGCTTTTTGTGTGAATATTTCTATTACAGGAGCTGGTCATTCTTCTCATTTATTCATTAATCTTCAGTTTGTGATACATTTTAAAGGTTCCGGTTCACTTAAAAATGACTGTGCATTTTAAATTTACTGACTTGGCTGGAATAGCTGAAACTCAATTCCTTTTTTTTTCCAGATTGATCTTTTTTTTGTTGTTTTGTTTTATTTTTGGCCCTGTCATGTGANCAGTTCAAAAGCATCAATTCTTTGGTGCTCGGCTTTCTTCACAGTCCAACTCTCACATCCATACATGACCTACAGACCTCAAATTCAACATATCCAAAATTGAAATTAATGCTGATCAACCACACACACACACACAAATCCATCCATTTCTTCTTCTAAGCTTTCTATTTCAGCTTTAATGTATACATCACAATGTATCCATTCGCCCAAATCAAATTCTAGGAAGTTATAGTTTTCTCTTCGCATCCTCTCACTCATTATGTTGTCAGTCAGAAAAATTATCTCAATTCTTGTTCTTAAAAAAAAAAACAAACCACAAAACACTCATTGTTTCCATAACTCTATCACACCTTTGTCCAAGGCCTCATAATTTCTTACTATAATAGCTTTTTGTTTGAGAAAACTTTTTTAGATACTGCTTTTCTTCAGAACCATTCTCCACACTGCTGCCAGGTGGATCTTTCTAAAATGCAATTCTGATCACCTACTTCCTCGCTTAAAATTTCTTAACAGCCTTCCATTGCTGCCAGGATAAATACAAACCCCTTGGCATGACACGTTCTATCTGCTGTCTACCTGTCTGGTCTCATTTCTCACATTCTGCTTTGACACTCCAGTCACATTGAATTCCTGAAAGGTCGTATCCAGAATGTACTACATTTCAGAACTTTGCACATTCTGTCCCCATGACTGTGATTGCCTTTATCCCTTTCCCTGTCCTCTCAAGTGTCCTATACCCTTCCCTTTCACTGAATCTGGTTTATGTGCTGTAGGCAGTGTTTGAGGATTTGGGGGATAAGCAAGGAAAAAGATATGACCTGGCAGTTGTACTCCTAAGCTTTATTTTGATGGGTATACATACAGGGGAGTACCTCACAGCATCAGTCTCTGGAGGCTTAAGGGGTGGGAGCCACCATCTAGAAGGGGAAAGGGTAAGTCCCAAGAAAGAGGAGCTCAGAGAGGGCCTTCTGTTTCTAAAGAATGTGCTCAGCAGTCTGGAGAGGACTCTGCTGGGCAGACAGCTCCCAAGGGAAATAGCAACTCAGTGTTTTCTATTGTCTTGTGGTTTTCTCTAATCTTTAGCTAGCAGGCATTAGGTACAGTTTTGTGGGATATGCAAAGCAGGGAGACTTTAAAAGGCTAAAAATATCTGTGTAACTGAGTGCTGTTTAACAATTGTATGTGTAAAATTTTAAGCTAGTCACTGTTGGACTTTGAACTAATAACATCTCAGACTGATCTAACGAAATAAACAATTGGCAGTTCCTTGGTGGTCCAGTGGTTAAGACTCCAAGCTTCCAATGCAAGAGGTACAGTTTTGATCGCTAGTTGGGGAACTAAGATCCCACGTGTCTTGTGGCCAAAAAAATAAGTAAATAAATAAAGACATGAAAAGAAATAAAGAGTTGAATGTCAATATACAGAAACAATCTTTGGCTAATTTATATGACTGTATCTCTATGATGGTGACACTCTTATCCCACTTTTATTGTCTATGAGGTCCTTTAAAGTAGACATGAGTTTTTATTATTCCTAATATGAACTTCATAGGACCTAGAATAGTGTGTGCCACAAAGTGAAAATCACTCAGTTGTGTCTGACTGTTTGTGACCCCGTGGACTATAGCCCACCAGGCTCCTCTGTCCATGGAATTCTCCCGGCCAGAATACTGGAGTAGGTAGCCATTCCCTTCTCCAGGGGATTTTCCCAATCCAGGGATGGAACCCAGGTCTCCCATATTGCAGGTCTGAGCCACCAGGGAAACCCATGTGCTACAAAGTAGAATATCAATAAGTATTTCATGAATAATTATTCATATCATATCCACATATTTTTAATTCATCCATAAATATTTCTACAACTGGATGCGATAAGAAAGTCTCATTTACTGTTTAGCTAGAGATACAGTATTTAAGCTAGATTTGTGTTTATTAGGCAGTAATTTAATTTCAATATCTAAAATCTTCAAACTTAAAGAAAAAGTAATTTGTTTATGAAATACAATTTGCTTATAAAAACATCATATTAAAACTCAGAATATATGCTGGTAAGGCAAGGACATTTTCTTTTCTTTTTTTTCAATCCTGCAGTATTCCAAGAGAGCATTTTTAGTAATCTATAGCTACTTCCCTCAGAACCTAAACCAGTGTCAGAAAATATGCAATCCTGAGGCCAGAGTGTTTCCAGAAAATTAATCTGGGCTGTCGATTCATGGAGAGTATGAAGACACATTGCTGAGCAGTCCTCTGTGGTAAGAGATCAAGGAGACAGAAACATTTGAGGCTAGAAAAGAAATCAACTGTCTGCCCAGGATAGCAGAGTCAACAAGGGGGACATACAGTTTTCAAATGTATAAAACTTCAAACAAAGAAGAATTCCATCTTGGGGATTTCCCTGGTGGTCCAGTGGTTAAGACTCCACCTCAAGGGGTTGTGAGTTTGCTTTCTGCCCAGGGAACTAAGATCCCACATGACATGGGACGTGGCCAAAAGTTTTTTTTTTTTTAATTAAAAAAATTTTTTTTAAAGAAAGTTCCGTCATGAATAGGCAGGAGAAATTTTTATTAGAAAACTGAACTCAATTGGATTGAATGATTCATAGATATGATAGGCTCAGTAAAGAGGCCAGCAGCTGCAAAGGGTAAAATTAACACAAATTTCAGGTGTGATCTGATTCAGGCTCCAACTTTTACTTCAGATTTCTTCAGCTCCTCTCTTGTTCTTATGTCACCCTTTCCCTGTGTAATAAAATAGTTTTAGTAGTTCCTGTCTTCACTACCATGTATTACACCATTCATAAGGAGAGTGAGCATGTGGGTCCTCAGTTTTTCAGAAAAATAAGAGCCTCAAGTTTCCCTTCTTGAATCAGTCTAGGTCATAGTCTCAACTCTAAACTTTTTGTTTGTCAAGAAGAATAAAATGTTCTATTTGGCCTCACCTAGCTCATGGATTCCATCAGGAAAATCTATATTTCTCTTTACATTATGACATCTTCTATAGAAACCTAGAGTGTCAAGATGGCCTGGGGGAATTGGTGGGTGAAGGCAACTAGTGGTCCATACAGGAGATAAGCTGGGACTTCCTGGGGGTTCATTGGCTAAGACTCTGCACTCCCAGTGCAGGGTGCCCAGGTTCCATCCCTGGTTGGGAAACTAGATCCCACATGCTGTAACAAAGGATTCCACATGCGACCACTAAAAGATTCTGCATGTCTCAACTGAAGATCCCGAATGCCACAACTAGGAAAAAAGAAAAAGAAAAAGTCCATGAGCTGCAACTAAGACCCACTGCAGTCAAATAAATAAATAAATATTCTTTAAAAAGATAATACAATAAGTTGTCCTATGGCAGCACAAACAAACTAGCCCAAATCTTGCATGGAAAATGTTTGTAGTTAGCCTTCGATATGTTTGCTTAGTTTTCATCAGCATTTTAAATAACACTGTTCCCAAAAGCAACTTACACATTTTATCTTTTATCTTGTTTATCGTATTCATTTCCTAATGCCCCCTTTTATGGGTAAAGGAGGAGAAGGGGGCAACAGAGGATGAGATGGTTAGATGGTGTCTCTGACAAAATGGAAAAGACTTTGAGCAAACTCAGGGAGGTAGGGAAGGACAGGGAAGCCTGGCGTGCTGCAGTCCATGGGGTCACAAAGAGTTGAACATGACCTAGAAACTGAACAGCAACAACAAACTCCATTTCAAGTCCTGTCTCAACTCAGATTCCAAATTTGTGTTGTCTGACAACATCTTGCTTAATTTGACATTCTAGATATGTAATAGCTATGAAATACACGAAGAATTAACAAGATATAAAACTTGAACTGTCAAATGGGGTAATGGCTAGCTCATTTTCAAATTTGAGTTTTCAGTTCTTTATTAAAGTTCATATCACTTACTAATCCTTTTTGTCTAAAGCTTTAGCACTTGGTTTGTGACATCTCCTTCCTTCCCTCCTTTCCTACCTTTTTTCTTTCCCTCCCTTCTCTCTCCTACCTGAATGTAGTTTCCATATGTCTCATGCATTAGCACATGTTCAACAAAGTGCCTGTCTCAGGGGAAACATTCATATTTGTTAAGCAAGTTCATTGTGTTACCTTTTACATGTTATCATATTGTGTGTCCTCCTTGACCATGGCTACTTATATAGTGGACCCAGACATGTTGTACAGGCTATAGTTATGCATAGTTTCCATATGTCTCATGCATTAGCACATGTTCAACAAAGTGCCTGTCTCAGGGGAAACATTCATATTTGTTAAGCAAGTTCATTGTGTTACCTTTTACATGTTATTATATTGTGTGTCCTCCTTGACCATGGCTACTTATATAGTGGACCCAGACACGTTGTACAGGCTATAGTTATGCAAGAGAGGAGAGCTCAAATGATACATGGGGCTGAGACTCATGAGTGCGGTGCTCTTTGCATTTTGTTTAACCAACTGAATCAGCTTTCACTGACATTTACAACTCTCAGCTCTGAATAATGCAAATAAGTTCTTCCAAGGAGTGAAATCTTTTGTGAAATGGAATGTATAATATATCTCACCTTAAGTGTTAACAATATAATGAGAAGAAATTATTTCAAAAATTGGAAATTTGCATTTGAAATATTAGAAACATTTACTGAGCTAAATGTCAAGGAAAATTATTTTATATTCTGAAGACAGAAAATATAGCCAAGAGTTGATAACCCCACTTGGTCTGATTTTACTATTCTGTCTTTGTCAGTCACATTTTGTTTCACCGTTTTACTGGTACAAATGTATGTGAAATCACTTTCAACATCTTCCTGACCTTGTTCAACAGATGAGTACAGAGGAAAAATGGGACCTTGGCTTTCTACACGAAATGAGCTTATTGTAGCTATTTGTTTTATGGCAGTTCTTTTTAAGAGGATGTGTCAGTGTTAATTGAATGAAAATGAGCTTCATGAACAGTGTTCAAATTCAAAAAAGATTAATGTCAATAGAAGCAGCTTGATTATATATATCTTTTCCCTATACTTCTGATATTTCTTGGGATAATGGAAAATAAAATTTTCTTTTATAAGACAGCTATTTTTTATAGTGGCCTAGGAAAATTAAATTCTTCTGATAAAAGAATATAAATTTGAAAGAAGTAAAACATTTGGGTTACCAGGTAGATGAGCCAATGATAAGGTATTTTAGATATTCTGCCAGAAAGAAATAAGATTATAAAATAAAATTCTCCCCACATAATAAACTAAGAAGACAAAAGGAAGAATTTTTCCCTAATAATTCTAATAGGACCCAAATAAACTAATATGAACCTGAATATGTAATTACACTGACTAATGAAAAAGTCACATTATAAATCCCTTTTACCTTTATTGTCTTACATGCTTATAATTTAGTCTTGATAATACCAATAATATACTCATATCAATCAGCCATCGGATAAGCATAACAAATGATATTTGTATAATGGATCACATGGATTACAGTTTTTTTATCTTATTTGATCCTCCCAGCCTTTGGCAGCACAGATATCATCCTTTTATTACATATAAAATGATCAATGGTCAAAGATGGCAAAAGACAGCCTAAAATGAGACAGGCATGAATCTGGGAGTTTTGACCTCCAAGTGTCTTCTGTGTTCCCCTCTGTGTGAAGACATATCCATCAGCATCACCCTGGAATGGCCCAGTGCCCCAGTATTGCTCTCTGCATTCTATATGGATTTCTCTATTATGGTTTCATGTTTTATTCCAGTTTGTTATCCTTCTTTCCATTGTCCACTGCTTCATATTCTCAGACACCTTTTCCTGGTCATCTAGCTGAATATCCTCCAGAAGCTATAGCTGAGACCCTGTGACAGTTGCCACACACCTTATTTTCTTTCATTCTGTACTTACCAGTACATGTAATTCTTTCATGTTTGTCCTTGACCAAAAATACAAAGTCTACATAATTTATATTTTTGTATTCAAGGAAGCAGTAGGTTGTATCACAACACACGTAAGGAAGAGACTTTGCTCTAAGTGAAAATGAAGTTGCTCAGTCATTTAAGACTCTTTGCGATCCCGTTGACTATAGTCTGCCAGGCTCCTCTGTCCGTGGGATTCTCCAGGCAAGAATACTGGAGTGGGTTCACATTTCTTTCTCCAGTGGATCTTCCTGACCCAGGGGTTGAACCCAGGTCTCCTGCATTGCGGGCAGACACTTTACTCTCTGGGCCACCAGGGAAACCCAAGTAGAATTGTTAAAGAAAATACAGGTTACCCAGGTGAACTTGAATTTCAGGTAAAAAAAAAAAATTAGTATAAATGTACACTAGATATTGCACAGGACATACTTATCCTGTAAAATATATATTGTTGTTAATATTCAAATTTAACTGACTAGCCTATATTTTTATTTGCTAAATCTAACAACTTTAACAGTAAAAAAAAATGGTTCTTTTTCAAGTCACCTCAGATCTCATTTAATAGTTTAAGTACAAGAGGAATCTACAGATAGGATTGAAATTTGTGAAGAATACACAAATGAATATTCACAAGGAGCATCTTACATGTCAAAAGAAGAAATTGCTTCTAATCCAGCAACTAATTCTTTCAGAAATCACCAAGATCACATTGAGGCAGAATTCTACATGACAGATGGGACATTAGCCTGCTTTCCATTATTAAACTGGGAAGTGAGTATGTTGTGTAATTGAAAATGTCTGCAATAAAATAAAATTATGCCTCTGTATCTCAGTAGATTTCAAATTATAAAATTCATGTTATGTTTCCTGGCAGCTTTCTTGTTAACATATTAATTTCAAAAATTACTGATGTGCTTAATATCAACTTTTGACTTTTGATAAAGAAAATCTAAACATTATTGGTTGAGTTTCAGACTACACTGTATTAACTCAATACATTGATTCTCATGCATATGACTTGGCCAGATCTTGTGGTGGATACAAGGCTGCGGTTTGCAAAGGAGGAGCTTAACGTTTAGATGGGACATGTAACCAAAAAGTACAAAGTCTTTAATTCAGTTCAGTTAAATCGCTCAGTCGTGTCCGACTCTTAGCGACCCCATGAATCGCAGCACGTCAGGCCTCCCTGTCTATCACCAACTACTGGAGTTCTCTCAAACTCATGTCCATCGAGTCAGTGATGCCATCCAGCCATCTCATCCTCTATCATCCCCTTCTCCTCCTGCCCCCAACCCCTTCCAGCATCAGGGTCTTTTCCAATGAGTCACCTCTTCACATGAGGTTGCCAAAGTATCGGAGTTTCAGCTTTAACATCAGTCTTTCTAATGAACACCCAGGACTGATCTCCTTCAGAATGGACTGGTTGGATCTCCTTGCAGTCCAAGGGACTCTCAAGAGTCTTCTCCAACACCACAGTTCAAAAGCATCAATTCTTCGGCGCTCAGCTTTCTTCAATTAGGATGTCAATAAAAAACTTGAGTAGATTAGTACATCTTTGCATATTTTCTCTTTTGCTTTACCCATTTTTTTTGCACTTTCAATTATGTGTATGTTAACTCTCTATCTCTTTCTTTCAGATCTATATTTTTATTCTAACACTACAAAGTTTCATTTGTAAATTAATCCTCTTGCTTCTCAATTCTATTGTGCATATTCTAATGGTATTTGTGCTTCCAATTGTGGCTTTCAATTTCTGTGATGATTATTCTCTTTCACTTATTCAATCATGAGAGGTTCTTATGAAAGTGCGGACTGACTTACAAGCAAAACTTACTGGGACTACCCTAGAGGTTCACTAGTTAAGACTCTCTACTTCCACTGCAGTGGGCACAGGTTTGATCACTGGTTGGGAAACTAAGATCCTGTTGCTGCAAGGCCAAAAAACAAAAGGAAAGAAAGAAAAAATTTTGAACCAAATAAAAATGAAAATGCAACATACCAACTTAAAACAATTATATGGGAAAAGTAACAACAACAACTTAGTAAGACTTACTGAGAAATTATTCAGCTTATCTATTGTTACGTGTGTGTGCATTCAGTCGTGTCCGACTCTGTGGCCTCATGAACTGTAGCCCACCAGGTTGTTCTGTCCATGGAATTTTCTAGGCAAGAATATTGGAATGGGTTGCCATGTCCTACTCCAGAGGATCTTCCTGACCCTAGGACTGAACTGTGTCTCTTGTGTCTCCTGCACTGGCAGGTAGATTCTTTACCACCAGCACCACGTGGGAAGCCCATCTATTGTTATGCTTAACAGATATTTTTATCCATCAAACGTCTTAAGTATTTTACTTGTGTCAATAATATATAAGTAATCTTACAATTGTCATCAAGATCATTGACTAGTGTTTCTTTGATGAAATTTGTAAGTGTGAGTTAGTTGTTCCAAAATGTGGGATTATGATAATTTTACTTACTTATTAATATTTATGTTGGTTCCTTAAAGGAATAGTTAATAGACTTAAAAAAGAACCACTTTTACCTTGGTAGTTTTAGAATTGTGTGTGTGTATGTGTTTAGTCGTTCAGTTGTGTCCGACTCTTTCTGACTCCATGGACTGTAGCCCACCAAGCTCCTCTGTTCATGAGATTCTCCAGGCAAGAATTTAACTGTCATCAAATCACAAGCTTGAGAGGCATCTTAATAGAATTTGGGCCCACAAAATCAAAAGCCAGAGTGTCTGCTCACTAGGATATTATCAGTTTTATTAGGCATAAGTCATTCAGCTCAGTTCAGCTCAGTCGCTCAGTCGTGTCTGACCCTTTGCAACCCCATGAATCGCAGCACGCCAGGCCTCCCTGTCTATCACCAACTCCCGGAGTTCACTCAGATTCACATCCATCGAGTCAGTGATGCCATCCAGCCATCTCATCCTCTGTCGTCCCCTTCTTCTCCTGCCCCCAATCCTTCCCAGCATCAGAGTCTTTTCCAATGAATCAACTCTTCGCATGAGGTGGCCAAAGTACTGGAGTTTCAGCTTTAGCATCATTGCTTCCAAAGAAATCCCAGGACTGATCTCCTTCAGAATGGACTGGTTGGATCTCCTTGCAGTCCAAGGGACTCTCAAGAGTCTTCCCCAACACCACAGTTCAAAAGCATCAATTCTTTGGCCCTCAGCCTTCTTCACAGTCCAACTCTCACATCCATACATGACCACAGGAAAAACCATAGCCTTGACTAGGCGGACCTTAGTCGGCAAAGTAATGTCTCTGCTTTTGAATATGCTATCTAGGTTGGTCATAACTTTTCTTCCAAGAAGTAAGTGTCTTTTAATTTCATGGCTGCAATCACCATCTGCAGTGATTTTGGAGCCCAAAAAAATAAAGTCTGACACTGTTTCCAGTCTTTCCCCATCTATTTCCTGTGAAGTGGTGGGACCAGATGCCATGATCTTCGTTTTCTGAATGTTGAGCTTTAAGCCAACTTTTCACTCATAGTACATTATGTATACACAGAAGTGTGTATGTATGGGTGTATATTTGTAGTTCCTTTTTACATAAATACCTCCAGTAATTTGAATCAGCTATAAATAACTTACTTGCTCAAGGTTGCACAAGAAGTTTTCAAAACTGCCTTTAAAGTCTGTACAGGTAGCCACATGACTAAGCTGTTTTTCTTGCATCCACATGTTAGGATTGCAAAGCTGAGTCTATGTTGCTTTTGAATATTGTCAGGCCAGCATGTACCCATCCCACCTTGAGGTGAGAGGGAAGCAGCAATTTCCCCTCAGACATGATGTGTTTTTCAAATCACATCTTATTCAACTCTCCATTGCGTTCTTGGGCACTATCACAGAAGTAAATACAGGGGTCACTTGGTATTTATGGTCCTATTGTTTTTCCTACATAGCTTGATTAAGAACTCTGCTGGGAAGGTAACTGAGAGGAGATCAGAGCATTCTTAAGTTCATTGTGCATAATATCACAAACGAGAAAGAAAGGTATGCATGTGTGAACACACATGCTAAGTTTGAGTCCTAACAAATGTTTCCTCGTGTGTTTGTTCAAGATCATTTTCTACAACCAGTTTCTCTAAAAAGCAAGAGATATTTGTAGCTGTTTTCATGAAATGGAAAAGCGTTTAGACTTTAAAAGAAAACAAATAGTTGACTGTTTTTTTTGCTCTACAAAAGAGCCAATGTATTCCATTTTTTAAATTTCAAAATAGAAATTTAAATAAAGGTATGAAAGAGAAATAAAATACTTCCAATCCTTTTTTATCCATTTAAAAAATATCTGTACCATTGTTTGATACAGATTTATTATAGATTTGTTTCATATTCCTGCATTCTATAAAAACAATATTTTTCACCTGTGACATCTTAATAGAATCCTCACAATGGAAATAACCAGTATGTTCCCCACTTTCCAATTTGTAGAACTTAGGCCTTGAGTGACAGAAAAAACAACATAACTTCTAAAATGAGAAATTCTCATGAAAATATGGTGGGTTTCTGTGTTTCTGCAACTGTAATAATAGCGACTATTACTAAAGAAGACAGTGTCTGTACTTATCTCCCCTTAAAAGTAATATTTTAGTATGAATTAGAGGAAATACATCTTCTATATGACAAAAAATCGGAACATTAGAGAAAATTACCATCCCAATCCATGTATAATCATCTTGTCGTAGTCAGAATCTGGATGGCCCTATTTATAGCTGGTAAAGAACAAAACTCTGCCTAATATTTTCTTATAACATAAAATTTCATTTCAAAATATAAAAGAGGTGGCAACCTTGTTTTTCCTTTGCAGCTTATTGATGTGTTCTCTCTCTTGTCAACAGACTTGTGGGCAGCTCAGGAGACCTGTCAGTGAGTGGGTCCTCTGGGGGTGCAATATGTCCATTGAACATGATAAAGTGTCCAGTTTCCCAGCCATCCATCTAGGGAAAGGAAATCAACATTGTCTATAACAGAATCCTTCAAGTAGGGCAGGTCAGTTTCAATAGTGTAAGTAAGTGTTAGTCACTCAGTTGTGCCTGATTTTTTGTGACCCAGTGGACTGGGGCCCACCAAGCTCCATCTGTCCATGAGATTTTTCAGGCAAGAATAATGGAGTGGGTTGCCTTTTTCCTCCTCCAGGGGATCTTCCCAACCCAGGGATCCAACCCGGGTCTCCTGCACTGCAGGCAGATTCTTTACCGACTGAGCTAACATTTTAATTCCAACTCTACCAAAAAGCACTGTCAAGCTAGAAAGCCATTCTTTGCCTGTGTTCCTGTATGTTGTTTTCTTGATTGCTCTGACTAATGTACACAGGTGGAAAACTTGTAACTCTTTTCATTACTGTCAAGTTCTTTCTCTAATAACTTTGATCATAGGAGCAACAAAAATTTCTGATGTCAAGAAAAGGCTTAGACTGCTGAATTACACACCATCTCCTCTTTGAGAGCCGTAAATAACTGCTCTGTAAAAACCTTGATGTTAGCAGTACTGGCTACTATTGGCTAACAGGTAGGGCTCCTGAACTATGGAGACATGGTTCAGTTATAGATCATAGACCAGGGTGCTGATCTATGATGGAGTGTGGACTGCTGGTGATGGTTCATTGATGGTTTCAAATTCTAGTTTGCAATTTCCTTGAAAAATACAGTGAATGGACATACACAGAGTGCATTTTGATTGTGATGCTGTAAATTAGAATATTTTGGCATCAGCAGCCCATACCTTTGTGCATTTGTTTCTTTATTTAGAATTATGCTCCCATTTTACCACTTGATTGTTAAAATGTTTACTGGACACAAGAGGATGAAGTCGAACACAGGCTAGGATAAGTAAAGGGACTAGGCATAGCCAAACTTGTATCCATTAACATTCATTTATTCATTAAGCAAATATTTATGGTCATCTTATCATGTGCAAGTATTATTTAATGCATGGGATAGAGCAGAGGGAAAAACAAAGTTTTACTGCATGCATAATTTTGAGAAAACTATTTTTAACTTTTATAAACCTCAATTCTGTCATACATATTAGATTATAACAATATATAAGCATTGGGGGATAATATAAAAAATAAATTTATTGGTTTTGGCTTATAATAGGTAAGAAAAATTTGAGAAAATATTATTATTTAAATAATACTAGACATTTACTTTCTGATTATTCTTTCTAACGTACTAGTAATGACACAAGGGGAGAGAAAATATAAAAACAAATTATTTACTTAAATGATGGTAGGAATAATTTGTATCTATTTACTTATGAGATAAATTTGGCACAAATTCAGAAAAACTCATTTAGGATTACTTAGGAGAAGGCAATGGCAACCCATTCCAGTACACTTGCCTGGAAAATCCCATGGACGGAGGAGCCTGGTAGGCTGCAGGCCATGGGGTTGCACAGAGTTGGACAGGACTGAAGCGACTTAGCAGCAGCAGCAGGAGCAGCAGCAGCGTCACTTTAGGGGCTTCCCCCATGGCTCATCAGGTAAAGAATCTGCCTGCCAAAGAAGGAGATGTAAAAGATTTGGGTTCGATCCCTGGGTTGGGAAGATCCCCTGGAGGAGAGCATGGCAACCCATTCCAATATTCTTGCCTGGAGAATCCCATGGACAGAGGAGCTTGATGGGCTAAAGGCAAAAATGTCATAATTTGATTGGGGGGGTGGGATGAGGGTTGACTCTTCTCATGAGGTGGCCAAAGTACTGGAGTTTCAGCTTTAGCATCATTCGAGCCTCATAAATGTAGCTGTCTACATCAGATGTGTATAAGAGACAGGAGGAGCTTGATGGGCTAAAGGCAAAAATGTCATAATTTGATTGGGGGGGTGGGATGAGGGTTGGTTTCCATCCAAAATAGGATATAGCAATGTTGTCAGTGTATTAAGATTTACCTTATGTTTTTATAAACTTTGGCAAAAATCCTGTGGTGATATTGATGTTCAGTTGTAATAGTTTTGTAAGAGATCAGGTGAGTTCAAGAACTTGCAAAAGTCTTCAATGTGCTGATTTCTACCTTGGGTTGAAACATATTGATATTCAGTCAAAATGCTTTTTTAGATTTTGACAGAGCCTGAGTAACTACAGGAAACTGACATAATGAATTGGATTGCAGATTCAAAGAAATTGTAAAAATCCATACATTATGCAGATCCTTCAGGGGTTGCATCTGGCTCTATTAAGTTACAGATCTTCACAAGCTTAGGGCCTGACTTTATTTATTCTTATCCAAACTACTGCTCTAAAGATGGAAACCAGAGAAAAACTGAGTGTACAATAGCAAATTATTTCATGAAGATAAAAGTGAGAGAGTTTCTTACTAATGGAAGATCTATGGTCACACTGAAAACTGAGTCTAAACTGGGCTTTTTTTTGTTTGTTTCCTGCCCCAAGCAGCATAAGGGGTCTTAGTACCTTAACCAGGGATAGAATGTGTGCTCCCTGCATTGGAAGCATGGAGTCTTAACCACTGGACCTCCCTAAACTGGGCTGTTGTTGAGAAAGGAAAATAAATGGTGTGAGCTCAGTAGAAATATGGTGGTAAATTTGGGTGACTGAAAGGGGGAAGGGTAAGGTCAGTGGGTAGAGAGGTTATAATGGAGGTAACCTAGATTAACAGGAGAGGTAACCTAGATTAGCCTTAGAGCTGGTAGCTGTCTCATATACCACTGAGGTAAGTAAGGTAAGTAGGGAATCTGGTTTGTTGTTGATGTTCAGTCCCTAAGTCATGTCCAGCTCTTTGCAATTCCATGGACTGCAGCACCGGCTTCCCTGTCCTTTACTATCTCCTGGAGTTTACTCAGACTCACGTCCACTGAGTCAGTGATGCCATCCAACTATCTGATTCTCTGTCAACCCCTTCTCTTCCTGCCCTCAACCTTTCCCAGCATCAGGGTCTTTTCTTTGGCTCTTCACATCAGGTGGCCAAGATATTGAAGCTTCAGCGTCAGTCCTTTTAATGAATATTTTGAGTTGATTTTCTTTAGGATTGACCAGTTTGATCTACTTGCTGTCCAAGGGGCTCTCAAGACTCTTCTCCAGCACCACAATTCAAAAGCATCAGTTCTTCAGTGCTCAACCTTCTTTGTAGTCCAGCTCTCACATCCATACATGACTACTGGAAAAACCATAATTTTGACTATATGGAAAAGTTATGCTTCTGTTTTTTAATATGCTGTCTAGGTTTGTCATAACTTTTCTTCCAAGGAGTAAGCGTCTTTTAATTTCATGGCTGCGGTCACCATCCGCAGTGATTTTGGAGCCCAAGAACATAAAATCTGTCACTGTTTCTACTTTTTCCCCATCTATTTGCCATNTTTTTAATATGCTGTCTAGGTTTGTCATAACTTTTCTTCCAAGGAGTAAGCGTCTTTTAATTTCATGGCTGCGGTCACCATCCGCAGTGATTTTGGAGCCCAAGAACATAAAATCTGTCACTGTTTCTACTTTTTCCCCATCTATTTGCCATGAAGTGATGGGATCAGATGCTATGAGCTTGTTTTTTGGATGTTGAGTTTTAAACCAGTTTTTTCATTCTCCTCTTTCACGCTCTTTTTCACCAAGAGGCTCTTTAGTTCCTCTTCACTTTCTACCATTAGAGTATTATCATCTGCATAGGGAATCTGCTTGGATCAAGCAGATTCATAAAGTGATCATATAAGTCAATATGTTAAGAATGATAAGAGCTAAGTTTACCACTGTTAAAGGTAAATTAAGGCTAAAAAGAATCATGAGGTGATGAATTTAAATTGGACATACATATCACTGTGAACTCATGGCTTAAAAATATATCTATATACAAAACTAGATCTTTGTCAAGAGATACTGAATTAGTTAGAGATATGTGTGTGTGTGGTTGTATATGTATGTATGCATGTACATGTATATGTGTGTATGTATATATATACTGTCTGGCTGTCTGGCTCTGTCCACCAAGAAGGCCTAGGAGCATTGAGACTTGGGTAGCAATGAGCATAATAAACACCTAGTCTTTGGTTTCCAAATACAAAACCTACACTGAAAGAACCAAGATTGGGAAAACTGTTGATTCTGGGGTAGGGCATTGAAATTCCAACTTTTCTTAGAACATCTTGCTGTGACAGAAAGTAAAAAAAAGTTTAAAGAACGATAGGAAAGTGCCACAGTATCACTTTTAGGATTCTCATTCAAATTTAGGAAAATTGGAGCCTCAAAATAGATAATGGTAGGAAAGGAATATACCCCACTGAATAAAAATATAAATATGTCTATACTTATATGTCTATTATATGAATATATAAATATACATGTCTACTATATAAATATGTCTGATTCATTGGAAAAGACCCTGATGCTGGGAAAGATTGAAGCAGTAGGAGAAGGGGACGACAGAGGATGAGATGTTTGGATGGCATCACCAACTCAATGGACATAAATTTGAGCAAGCTCCGGGAGTTGGTGATAGGGAAGCCTGGCGTGCTGCAGTCCATGGGGTCACAAAGAGTTGGACTCAGCTGAACTGAATTGATATCTATACTGATATAACTAAATGAATTAAAATGAATGAACCAGAAAATAACTGGGAAAAAGGAAAAGCTTTTCTGTGTAGTAGGATGCTAATAATAAATGTAGAAAAAACAATAGAGTACAAAGACATTATAGGCCTACTATTATTGCGGTAATTGATTCAGAAGAGAACTGTTCAACGGAAACTGAGCTGATGGGTGGTGATTTGATGGGAAATAGGATATTAATATAATCCTGGATTATGTCTCCATTCATTGAATATATCAGTTACAAAAGGTAGGGGAGGAAGGTGATTATGTGGGGAAACCTGGTTAAAAGAATATAACCAGGTGTTAAAAGTTAACCTCCCCTTTGTGGGCGCCTCATGTGAAGGACAGAGAAAAGTGCCTGATTTCTGTAGTTTCTCTACCGTGAAAGCACATCTTGAGTCCAGTAATGAGGAAACCTCAGGTGGACCCAAATTCAGGGTCATTCGACAATATTCAAGACCAACATTTTTTATTTTGTTTGTTTGTTGTTTTTATATATTATTTTTTTACTTGACCACGCCATGTGTCATACGGGATCTAGTGTTCTGACCAGTAATCGAACTTGTGCCTCTTACACTGGCAGCTCAGAGTCTTAGCCACTGGACCATCAGGGAAGTCCATTGATCTACATTTTTAAAGCTGTGAGGCTCAAGAACACAGACAAGAGAGGAAGTCTTCCACTTAGGAGAAAGCAAAAGAAACAATAACAATTCAATGAAATAAGTACTCCTGAATGGAATTCTGAAGTAAGAAAATAGGAGATTTGACTTACATAGTTAGTGAAATTTGAATGCTATGTAAGGATTATAAGATTATATCACATCAATTATGATTTCCTAACTTGAAGGGTTATACAGTAAGGGTAATGGGGCATCCCAACTATAACTTGTTATATGGCTCAGAAAAAGGTGGCTAATAATGGACATAAATACATATACATTATATATGGAATTGAGAGTTAACACCTGGGGAATTCTTTGTAAAACTTATTTAAAATACTGTGGTATTGACTAAGATCTACAGGTGCAATTGGGACTTGAAAATCTAACTCAGAATCAATATTCATTATCACATTTCAGCACAATTTGTAATTTTGTTACCATTGACAATATTCTCTGGGATGCCTTTTCTTATTTATGACTTCGCTTTTAAATTTGACCTTAAAAAAAAAAAAAATTTGACCTGAAGTCTTCTTGACAATGTGACTATATCTCTCAGAATTGTGATCCATCAGCCTCTGGCCTTTCCCATTCTTGACACACACAGTCAGGCCAGAGCATGTGCAGTTGATTCCGTGGAACTGTAATGGTATACTCTTTTTATATATACTTTTATTTTTAATGGTTAGCTGCTATTTTTTCAATATTTATTTTTATTTATTTAATTGGCTGTGCTAAGTCTTAGTTGCAACATACAAAATCTTTGATCATCATTGTGTCATGCAGGGATTTTTTTTTTTTTTCAAGTTGTGGCTTTTGGGATCTTTAGTTGCATCATGTAGGATCTAGTTCCCTGACCAAGAATCAAACCTGGGTCCCTAGGATTGGAAGCATGGAGTCTTAGCCACTGGACCACCAGGGAAATCCTTTTTAACAGTATATTTGTAATTTCACTGCTCTAATAACTATACTACAGCCCTAACAGAATTGTTAGAGGTGAATGAGCATGTTGGAACTAGAAGGGAACTTGTAAGATGATGCAGTCCAACTCTTTCATTTTATAATTGAGCAAAGTGGATTCCAGAGAGCTGAAGTAATTTTCCTAATATCAGCTGTGTAATTAATGGCAGAATCATTATGTGTAATTTGGTCTCCCAGCCGCTGCTTCTCAACAGCTGTTATGTAGGAATCCTGCATTTGGTTCATTCAGTTCAGTTCAGTCACTCAGTCATGTCCGACTCTTTGCGACCCCATGAATCGCAGCACACCAGGCCTCCCTGTCCATCACCAACTCCCGGAGTTCACTCAGACCCACATCCATTGAGTCGGTGATGCCATCCAGCCATCTCATCCTCTGTCGTCCCCTTCTCCTCCTGCCCCCAATCCTTCCCAGCATCAGAGTCTTTTCCAATGAGTCAACTCTTCTCATGAGGTGGCCAAAGTACTGGAGTTTCAGCTTTAGCATCATTCCTTCCAAAGAAATCCCAGGGCTGATCTTCTTTAGAATGGACTGGTTGGATCTCCTTGCAGTCCAAGGGACTCTCANTCTCATGAGGTGGCCAAAGTACTGGAGTTTCAGCTTTAGCATCATTCGAGCCTCATAAATGTAGCTGTCTACATCTGATGGGAAGGTTAGTATATATTGTGTGTGTTTAGTCACTCAGTTGTGTCCAACTCTTTGCGGCCCCATGGACCATAGCCCACCAGGCTCCTCTGTCCATGGGATTCTCCAGGCAAGACTGGAGTCAGTTGCTGTTTCCTTTTCCAGGCAATCTTCCAGACCCAGGGATCAAACCTGCATCTCCTGTGTCTCCTGCATTGGCAGGCAGAGTCTTTACCACTGCACCACCTAGGAAGCCCTAAGCATACAGTGGGGCACACTTATACTCACTTTACTGATCAAACTATCAGTCCTGCAGAGTATTAAGAGTCCTAGCATTGTATGCTCCTTGCCTTTATTCTGCCACTCCCCCTCTTTGTTGTTCCTCTTACATACCAGGCATACTCCAGCCTAAGGGTTTATCCTAGTGTTTTCAGGCTGTTATAACAAGTTATCATAAACTGGGTGGCTTAAACAATAAAATTTTACTTTCCCAATTCTGGAGGCTGAAAATTGCAAGATCAGGGTGTCAGTATGGTTGAGCCCTGGTGAGGGCTCTCTTCCTGACCAGCAGGCAATCACCTTCTTGCTGAGTCTTCACATGGTGAGAGAGACAGTGTTCCAATCTCTTCACCTTCTTAGTATAGGGATATTAATCCCATCATGGGGGCTTCACTCTCCTGACCTCATCTAAGCCCAGTGACCTTCCAAAAGCTCTTCTTCCAAAGACCATCACATTGAGAGAGAGAGCTTCAACATATGGGTTTTGGGGGGCACACAAATATTCAGTCCATAGCAGGGCCTTTGCTTTTAACTATTCCCTCTGCCTGGCATGCCCCTCCCCATATAACTTCTTGTCAAATTTCCTCCTCTCCTTCAAGCTGTCTCAGTCTCTCAGTATGATGGATACTTATCACCACATTCAATTCCACAAACTGCGCCACCTGGTTCTCCATAATCCTTGAGCCAAGTAAAAGTACCTGGTTCTACTTTTTTTTGTTCCATTATTTAAAAATTTTATTTCTTGTGTTTATTATTCATTATCTGTTTCTCTTGTCATAATATAAGATCCACACAGCAAGGATCTTTGCTTCACTGACTGATGGGCACAGTGCACAGGGCAATGTCTGATACATAATATGCACACAATAGATATTTTATGAGTGACCCCATCAGAGTTATTCCATAAATCCATGACTAAACCAATGGCAATAGATTATACTGAGAGGTTTAGACAAGTGGTTCTCAAAGTGTAGTTCCCACATCCATGGAACTAGCAATACCCAGAACCTGATTAAAAATGGACTTTCAGGTCCCAAATCAGACCTACTGAGTCAGAAACTCTGGTTTTAAGGCCCACTTGTGTTTTAACAAGCTTACTGAGTCTGATGCACATTCAAGAGTAAAAAAATTGGTTTTCCAAACCAGTAACCCCTAACAGCTATCTGAACAAAGCAGAGGCAGGCAGGTAGACAAAAAGTAATGTGTAACTCACGTCTTTCTATATTTTAAAATTTGTAGCAAATAATCATACTCTTGGTAAGTACTTGGGTGCAATCTCAAAAACGACAGAATGATCTCTGTTCGTCTCCAAGGCAAATCATTCAATATCACAGTTATCCAAGTCTATGCCCCAACCAGTAATGCTGAAGAAGCTGAAGTTGAATGGTTTTATGAAGACCTACAAGAGCTTTTAGAACTAACACCCAAAAAAGATGTCCTTTTCATTCTAGGGGACTGGAATGCTAAAGTAGGAAGTCAAGAAACACCTGGAGTAACAGGCAAATTTGGCCTTGGAATGCGGAATGAAGCAGGGCAAAGACTAATAGAGTTTTGCCAAGAAAATGCACTGGTCATAGCAAACACCCTCTTCCAACAACACAAGAGAAGACTCTACACATGGACATCACCAGATGGTCAACACCGAAATCAGATTGATTATATTCTTTGCAGCCAAAGATGGAGAAGCTCTATACAGTCAACAAAAACAAGACCAGGAGCTGACTGTGGCTCAGATCATGAACTCCTTATTTCCAAATTCAGACTTAAATTGAAGAAAGTAGGGAAAACCGCTAGACCATTCAGGTATGACCTAAATCAAATCCCTTATGATTATACAGTGGAAGTGAGAAATAGATTTAAGGGCCTAGATCTGATAGATAGAGTTCCTGATGAACTATGGAATGAGGTTCGTGACATTGTACAGGAGACAGGGATCAAGACCATCCCCATGGAAAAGAAATGCAAAAAAGCAAAATGGCTGTCTGGAGAAGCCTTACAAATAGCACTGAAAAGAAGAGAGGCGAAAAGCAAAGGAGAAAAGAAAAGATATAAGCATCTGAATGCAGAGTTCCAAAGAATAGCAAGAAGAGATAAGAAAGCCTTCTTCAGCAATCAATGCAAAGAGATAGAGGAAAACAACAGAATGGGAAAGACTAGAGATCTCTTCAAGAGAATTGGAGATACCAAGGGAACATTTCATGCAAAGATGGGCTCGATAAAGGATAGAAATGGTATGGACCTAACAGAAGCAGAAGATATTAAGAAGAGGTGGCAAGAATACACAGAAGAACTGTACAGAAAAGATCTTCACGACCCAGATAATCATGAGGATGTGATCACTAATCTAGAGCCAGACATCTTGGAATGTGAAGTCAAGTGGGCCTTAGAAAGCATCACTAAGAACAAAGCTAGTGGAGGTGATGGAATTCCCGTTGAGCTGTTTCAAATCCTGGAAGATGATGCTGTGAAAGTGCTGCACTCAATATGCCAGCAAATTTGGAAAACTCAGCAGTGGCCACAGGACTGGAAAAGGTCAGTTTTCATTCCAATTCCAAAGAAAGGCAATGCCAAAGAATGCTCAAACTACCGCACAATTGCACTCATCTCACACGCTAGTAAAGTAATGCTCAAAATTCTCCAAGCCAGGCTTCAGCAATATGTGAACCGTGAACTCCCTGATGTTCAAGCTGGTTTTAGAACAGGCAGAGGAACCAGAGATCAAATTGCCAACATCCGCTGGATCATGGAAAAAGCAAGAGAGTTCCAGAAAAACATCTATTTCTGCTTTATTGACTATGCCAAAGCCTTTGACTGTGTGGATCACAATAAACTGTGGAAAATTCTGAAAGAGATGGGAATACCAGACCACCTAACCTGCCTCTTGAGAAATCTGTATGCAGGTCAGGAAGCAACAGTTAGAACTGGACATGGAACAACAGACTGGTTCCAAATAGGAAAAGGAGTACGTCAAGGCTGTATATTGTCTCCCTGCTTATTTAACTTATATGCAGAGTACATCATGAGAAACGCTGGACTGGAAGAAACACAAGCTGGAATCAAGATTGCCGGGAGAAATATCAATAACCTCAGATATGCTGATGACACCACCCTTATGGCAGAAAGTGAGGAGGAGCTAAAAAGCCTCTTGATGAAAGTGAAGGAGGAGAGCGAAAAAGTTGGCTTAAAGCTCAACATTCAGAAAACGAAGATCATGGCATCCGGTCCCATCACTTCATGGGAAATAGATGGGGAAACAGTGGAAACAGTGTCAGACTTTATTTTTTTGGGCTCCAAAATCACTGCAGATGGTGACTGCAGCCATGAAATTAAAAGACGCTTACTCCTTGGAAGAAAAGTTATGACCAACCTGGATAGTATATTCAAAAGCAGAGACATTACTTTGCCGACTAAGGTCCGCCTAGTCAAGGCTATGGTTTTTCCTGTGGTCATGTATGGATGTGAAAGTTGGACTGTGAAGAAAGCTGAGCGCCGAAGAATCGATGCTTTTGAACTGTGGTGTTGGAGAAGACTCTTGAGAGTCCCTTGGACTGCAAGGAGATCCAACCAGTCCATTCTGAAGGAGATCAACTCTGGGATTTCTTTGGAAGAAATGATGCTAAAGCTGAAACTCCAGTACTTTGGCCACCTCATGTGAAAAGTTGACTCTTTGGAAAAGACTCTGATGCTGGGAGGGATTGGGGACAGGAGGAGGAGGAGACGATTAAGGATGAGATGGCTGGATGGCATCACGGACTCGATGGACGTGAGTCTGAGTGAACTCCAGGAGATGGTGATGAACAGGGAGGCCTGGCGTGCTGCGATTCATGGGGTCGCAAAGAGTCATACACGACTGAGCGACTGAATTGAACTGAACTGGTAAGTCAGAGAGTCATGCTCCATGATAAACAAAGAAATAAACCAGGAAGAACAAGTTCAAGGGTTGCTGCTGTAGGAGAGGAGCTAGTATTATCACTGCCCTACCCTCCTTCCCCAGCTCACCAAATACTATTATCTGCCTGTAACCTGTCCCTACCTGACTCAGTGAGAAGGGCCCTTGTGGACCTGACCAATCACCTCATAATTCTCTGCTGCTTTTTTGATTTGTTAAATTACCTGACTTTCCAAGTTTCTTTGCATTATTCGTGTCGTGTTAATTTCTATTACTGGGCAGCATCTGGAGGGGAGGTTGCATAAAAAGCACCCCTGTTTTAACTTGACTCCAGATTTTAATCAGGCAGAGAAGGCTACAACCCAGACTCTCTTTTGAAATAAAAATGTCATTTTTAATTTGTTTAAATAGATTTTGTTAAGACAACTACTTGAGATTCCATCTTATCCACCATTTTATTATTTAAAGTCACTAGTGATAAGACACAGTCAGGTTAAACTTCCCTGGTGGTATAGTGGATAAGAATCTGCCTGCCAAGGCAGGGGACACAGGTTCAATCCCTGGTCCAGGAAGATTCCACATGCTGCAGGCAACTAAAGCCCATGCACCACAACCACAGGAGTTGCAACTACTGAGCTCATGAGCTGCAGCTACTGAAGCCCCTGTGCCTAGAGCGTGTGCTCTGCAAGAGAAACCACCACAATGAGAAACCCTTCACACCAAAATGAAGAGTAGTCCCGGCTTACTGCAACTAGAAGGAGCCTGTGTGCAGCAATGAAGACCTAGCACAGCCAAAAAAAAAAAAAAAAGACACGGTCCTTTTCCTGGGGGAACACCTGGTCTAGTGGAAAATCATACGAGTAAATCAGAGGTGATACAGGAGTAAAATTCTAGCAGAAAGGACAAAGCAAGCATGAACTGTAGTTGCATTTCTATGCATACTCAGTCATGTCAGACTCTGTATTTGACTCTTTGGGACCTCACGGACTGTAATCCACCAAGCTCCTCTGTCCCTGGGATTTTCCAGCCAGAACACTGGAAAGGATTGCCATTTCCTTCTCCAGAGGATATTCCCAATCCAGGGATTGAACCCACACCTCCTGCATGAGTAGGCAGATTCTTTACCACTGAACCACCTGAGAAGCCCATTATAGGTACTTAAGTCAAGTCAAGTCACTTCAGTCGTGTCCGGCTCTGTGCAACCCCATAGACGACAGCCCACGAGGCTCCCCCGTCCCTGGGATTCTCCAGGCAAGAACACTGGAGTGGGTTGCCATTTCCTTCTCCAGTGCATGAAAGTGAAAAGTGAAAGAGAAGAGTATATCCTAGAATGTTAGGTATTAAGGAATATCAGTAGTCATACAGAAACGTGATGGTTAAACTAAGTTAAAGAAACTCTGATGAAGGTACAATAGTTTTATACTTTCTTCTAAAATCAGAATGACTTTCCTGTTATTATTTTTGTATTTCTGATGCCTCAGTTAATTTACTTAAGAGATGTCTGCTCTTTCTCTTGGATGAAAGAAACTTGATAGGAAAAACATGATACTGAAACGTGCACCTTAGATTAACTGACAGCCCCAAATCATGACAGTGGTTGTGTTCACTATGGAAAATTCTATGTCCAGGAGGCTCAGAACAGGATAGCACCAGGGATAGCTCCCTCTTGCTCTCTGCGCACTATGTCAGGGGAGCAATGGGTTCAGAGGAGATACACAGAAGGTTGTCAGGCTGTTCCCTGTAAATTGCCCATGATTAGTCACCTTTTAAAGTATGTTTAGATCAAACAGGTCTTTTTCAGACTCTAAATCATCCAGGAATACCAAGAAACTATATCTATTAAGAAAAGGAGTCATGTATAATTCTAGTCTATGTTAATTAGCCACTCAAGGATGCTCATTATTTTAGATATTTTCAGTACATCAAAGACTTAATAGACATTATTCATGTGACTGTATTAAGACAGTACTGTTAAATGAAATACCTAGTTCATTTGATCTGAAATTAATGTTTATCAAATTCATCTTGGTAACATTCAAGATGATAAGAAATTTGATGACTTATGTGATCTTTGATGAACCAGACTCTGTACCATATTCACATAAGATTTTGTGGATTCTTTCATGGAAGTGACTGCAGACTGGCATAGGCAGAGTATTGCTTCAGTTGCATGTATTGGGAGAAACACAGAACAACCAAAGGGAATGAAATGGTTAAAGATACAGCCCTTCATCCACTTAGAATCAAATTCCCATTCCTTTGTAAAGAGTCCCTCCATGATTCTGACTCCAGTTTATGAGAGGCTGGGCTAGTGGAATGTTGTGTAGTCACCAGACTAACAATTCAGGGTCGGCAGGAGAGCTGGAAAGACTCCCTGAGGAACACAAAGCTGTCTTTAAATCTTTCCATTTAGGTCCACTGTCTGATTCAGCTTGGAAGGCTTTCTTTATTTTTAAAAAAGATTCACTACCCTCTGAACTGACTGAAGTGAATTGCACTAGGATCTCAACAGTATTTGCAGTGAAATATCCTGTGCCAGTCACACACATAGACATATACCTTCTTGGGGAATGTTCCTTGTAAATGCATGTGTACTTTTGGTCCTTATTGATCTTGTGCACAGTGTTTATACAATACTGTATCAGTGACAAGTAAGGTATTGATGGCATCACCAAAACTAGTTCCCATCACTTAATAATTTCTTTAAAAGAATCAGGCAATGGTAACCATAAAGCAATTTATTAACATAGCAAAAATGAGAGTATGTTTTAAGTTCAAATTGTAATGATATTTTGTCTAGAGGACACTGATTTCGTTTCACCATGCTGCTTCTGGAAGGGAAACAGAATTATGATTCAAATTACTAGCATAATGAAAAATCATTTGTATTCCTTTTTACTGCGTGGGCAGACACCTGGTGAATAAGATAACCACATATTACTGAGAAGAGCTTTACAGGGAGAGGGAGGCAAAATCCTCATTAAATATCTGTCAAGTGTTTAAAATTATAAAGTCACGAGGAGGTGTAATATTTAATGTTACTTACAATGCAAGACCTACTTTAGCCAGGATTAATAGCAAATTTTTAAATACAGTGAATAGTTGTGAGTTTCCTATTAAAAGGGCTTTTGAAAGGGTTATGGTTATAGGGAGTTCAAAAATGCTGACAAGTGAGGTTGGCACAGTTGTACATTTGAGACCTGTCAGAGCTAACAAATTCAGAGCATGACATACTGGGATTGAAGGGAGGTGAAATGTATTCAGTGAATGTGCTGTTTTTTTTCTCCATGTCAGTTGGTTGGGCTTTGCACAGTGTGAAAATAAGTATTCTGTGTACTCTCTACCACAGTCTAATGCCTTCGCATTGAATGTTATCTTGATATTACATTTGAAACTTTCCCACTAATTTCTTTTGTTTTCTATCCTAAGTGTCCTGGATACAGATAAAAGATCTTAGAGATCTAACTTGAATTTCAAGTCCAAGTTCTTCCCGTCAAGGAAGATCTTTTGGAAGATTGACCTGAGTTCTGACAGGAAGCACAAGGCACAGGAGATTAGATTCTGAAGACAAATTAATAAAGGAATGATTTACAAAGTCATGTTCAGAGTTTGGGAAATCAACAAAGGATGCTAAGGGATCCAGGAATTAGTGACTGTGAAAACTGGGAATCCTTTTAATTCTTAGACTCTTAGGAGGTAAAAGATGGAAACATAGAGAAGTGCTGTCCTAGTAAGCACATTGATTGTTTGGATAAAGCTACCCCCAGAAACATGATGCCAGAACATAGAAATTTCTGAGGGGAGAAGTATCCAGAATTCTGTCTCCTACCCCAAATCTCTTGCAGATACACCCCACTGGCCAAACTAAATCAGAAGTAAGAAGGCAAGATAGCCTTGGGGGTGGAACACAGTGGAAGAGAAGCACAGAGAATGCTAAAGGGTAAGCTGCAAAATGAGGATAAGGCTGCTCATTGGATAAGACTGGATAGAAGAGAGCGGCATAAATGATTAGTTTCCCTTTTGGACATTGTTCTGAAGAGATACACTTACTGGCAATGTCACAGAGAAGAAAAAATCCTGACTCCATACTCAATCTGTTCTTTTAGCTCTAACCTTCATGCTCTGTTGTCTGTGCCTGGTTATGCTGGCTCTGTACCTTTTGTAAAAGAATGTTGTCTATAGCCCGAAAAATATAGGATATCCCCTTCTCAAGGTTCTAAGCTTTAAAAGTATAACACTTTCCTGTTCATATAGAGATAAGTAGTTGCAGAACAGAGAATAATATTTGTCTTGTTGGAGATTTATAGAAACATTGTGACCAGACCTACACGGACAGATGCAAAAACAAAGGATTCTAGCACCAAAAAGTTTGTGGCAACCACCCACACCCCTCTACTTCTAGTATAAAAGAAGCCTGATGTCGTTCAACTTATTGGCCTGTTGTGTGCTGAGCAGTACAAGCTTGGGTTCAGCGACAGTCAGGATACAATAATTGTCAGCTAAGGCCTTTCTCCTTGGCTTTATGTGGAAGTATTACTTTCATTTTAAAGTTTATAAAGTCAAGAAAAGGGTCCATTGAGAAGAACTAGATCTATGTGGTTGAAACAATTACATATATTACTTAGAACAGTTTATCCACCTTTCCATTTTTTAAAACCACAAACAAAACAGGGTTTCAACTAGGAAGCTGGGCAAAGTGTTAGCTCCTTATGGAACACATAAGTGTTTTCGGAGAAATTCAGTTAGTTGCTGGATCTAGTTTGTCAGGAGTAGGGAATCATGGACAGTACATGGAAACCCAGGACTCATCCTTTGTGATTCAGATACCAGGCTGATAGCAGACTAATTCAGACTCTTCTAGTTGGTGGGCCCAGGTTTACTGAAGCAGCTTCCTTACTGACCAAGATTGGTTTAGTACCAGGGCAAGTTCAAGCCTGGAAGTAAAAGTCACCAGTGGCTATAGCTGTAAGTGATTGAGTGCATAACCATCCACAGTCTTTAGAGATGGCTAAGCAGTTGGAAGTGTTTTTTAAGCAGTGTAAGTGCTTTTTACTTATTGAAGGAGGAGACTTTACAGTAAATTAGTCCTTGTGACAAGAGGGGGGTTCATGTTTGGGAGTTCGTGTAAAAAAATAAATAAATACAAAAAAAAAAATGTTCAAACTTCTTAAACATATGTGAGTAATTTGCTCATATTGACCTCTGAAGATAATACAAAAGGTAACTTTGTTATTATACCTCACATAACGGTGCCTTGACTTTTAATGGGCAGAACAGTTCTCATAGCATCCTTAGAGGCATTTCCTGGATTATAATGCTCAAATTTGGCTCAAATAAAAGTTTCCATTTCTTTCTTAGATTGATTAATTAACTTTCCATCAATATAGGTATCAGTTCAAGTTCAGTTCAGTTCATCACTCAGTCGTGTCTGACTCTTTGCGACCCCATGAATTGCAGCACGCCAGGTCTCCCTGTCCATCACCAACTCCCGGAGTTTACCCAAACTCATGTCCATTGAGTCGGTAATGCCATCCAGCCATCTCATCCTCTGTCATCCCCTTCTCCTCCTGCCCCCAATCTTTCCCAGCATCAGAGACTTTTCCAATAGTCAACTCTTTGCATGAGGGGGCCAAAGTACTGGAGTTTCAGCTTCAAGATCAGTCCTTCCAATGAACACCCAGGACTGATCTCCTTTAGAATGGACTGGTTGGATATCCTTGCAGTCCGAGGGACTCTCAAGAATCTTCTCCAACACCACAGTTCAAAAGTATCAATTCTTCGGCACTCAGCTTTCTTCACAATCCAACTCTCACATCCATATGTGACCACAGGAAAAACCGTAGCCTTGACTAGATGGACCTTTGTTGGCAAAGTAATGTCTCTGGTTTTGAANGAGGGACTCTCAAGAGTCTTCTCCAACACCACAGTTCAAAAGTATCAATTCTTCGGCACTCAGCTTTCTTCACAATCCAACTCTCACATCCATATGTGACCACAGGAAAAACCGTAGCCTTGACTAGATGGACCTTTGTTGGCAAAGTAATGTCTCTGGTTTTGAATATGCTGTCTAGGTTGGTCATAACTTTCCTTCCAAGGAGTAAGCATGTTTTAATTTCATGGCTGCAATCACCATCTGCAGTGATTTTGGAGCCCCTCAAAATAAATTCTGACACTGTTTCCACTGTTTCCCCATCTATTTCCCATGAAGTGATGGGACCAGATGCCATGATCTTCATTTTCTGAATGTTGAGCTTTAAGCCAACTTTTTCGCTCTCCTCTTTCACTTTCATCAAGAGGCTTTTTAATCTCCTCTTCACTTTCTGCCATAAGGGTGGTGTCATCTGCATATCTGAGATTATTGATATTTCTCCCGGCAATCTTGATTCCAGCTTGTGCTTCTTCCAAGCTGGAAGAATCCAAGAATCCAAAATAATTGAAACACAAACTAGAACAGATATCTGTGCAATCATGTTCACTGCAGTAATGTTCACAACAGCCAAATGTGGGCCCTGTGTGTTCATCAATAGATGAACGAATAAACAAAGTGTAGCATATATATATACAATACACTACTGTTAAGTTATAAAAAGGAAAAAACTTTGACATATGCTACAATACAGATGAACCCTGAAAACACTACATTAAGTGAAGTAAGAACTCCCCTGGTGAGTCAGTGGTAAAGAATCTGCCTGTCAATGCAGGAGACGTAGGTTCGATCCCTGGGTTGGGAAGATCCCCTGGAGAAGGAAATGGCAACCCTCTGCAGTATTCTTGCCTGGGAAATCCCCTGAACAGAGGAGCCTTGCAGGCTAGAGTCCATGGGGTCAAAAAAGAGTCATACACAACCTAGCAACTAGACAAGTGAAATAAGCCAGACATAAACTGACAAATGTTAAATAATTTCACTTACACGAGGCCTGCAGAATAGGAAAATTCATAGAGAGCAGAATAAGATTATCAAAGCCTGTAAGGAAAGAAAAGCTAATTATTATTTAATGAATACTGAGTTTATGTGTGTTGAAAATAATGAAAAAGTTTTGGACATAGACAGTGGTAATGGATACATAGGATTATGAATGTAGTTAATGCCACTGATAATGGAGCAAAATTTGCCATCCCAAATTGTCTCTTTGAAAAGCAGATTTTTTTTCAAGCTGAAAACAATCAAGACCCAAAACACTCAGGAAGAAACTCTGCCTTTCCCCTTAACTGCCTCAGAAGAATTTAGAAAGAGGGCCTACTATATATATTACCAGACATATCTACAAAGAATGTGGGCCGTGTGTGGGGAGAGAAGCTCAGAGTGTTCCATTGTCTGTGTTCCATTGTCTCTGCATGACTTAGCAAATATTTGTTTACCAAACATTCACTTTTCCAGTTAGAAGTTAATTGCCTTCCTTCCCTATTGATTGAGAGGAATTGGGTAAGGAAGAAAGGAACTGGTGGATTATTAGACAGGCTTTGAAGGAAATCTGAAATGCTACAGATGGCATGCAAACAGAAAGAAAATCATAAGAGACACATTGAGTCAGGAAACAGTTTATTTTTAAAGAAGCATGGGATGCTTGGGAAAGGAACGTTGAGAGATAAGGCAGCAAGTGAAGATCTATCTTGGGAAACTGAGATTATGGTGTTCCATTGCTGATACCCCAGAGTTTTTTGACCTTGAACTATTTTTGTGCATGTGTGCTAAGTCACTTCAGTTATGTCATCTTTGCGACCCCATGGACTATAGCCTGCCAGGCTCCTCTGTCCTTGATATTCTCCAGGCAAGAATACTGGAGTGGATTGCCATGCCCTTCTTCAGAGGATCTACCCAAACCAGGGACTGAACCCACATCTCCTGTGCCTCCTGCATTGCAGATGGACTCTTTACTGCTGAGCCACCTGAGAAGCACTTGGAATCAAAAAAGACTCCAAATTACCAGAGCAATCTCAAGAAAGAACAAAGTAGGAGTTATCACACTTCCTGATTGCACACTATATTACAAAGCTGTAGCAATCAAAACAGCATGTTGCTCGCATGAAAACAGACACAGCGACCAAAGAAACAGATGCAAGACCCCATGCATAAAGCCACACATCTGTGTTCAACTGATATTTGGCAAAGGAGCCAAGAATACTTAATTGGAAAAAGATAATCTCTTCAATAAATGGTGCTGAGAAAAGTTGATAGCCATACACACCAGAATAAAATTGGATCTTTATACCAGTCACAAAAATTAACTTGATAAATGTAAAACAACCAGGGGAGAAATAAATTAGGAGGGTAGTATGAACATATATTTCTATGTAAAATAGATAACCACCAAGGACCTACTGTATAGCACAGGCGAATATGCTCAGTATTTTGTAATAACCTATAAAGGAAAAGAAGCTGAATCATATATAAATATATCTCTGAATATGTATGTGCACATATATATACATCTGAATCACTGTGCTATATACCTGAAACTAATACAATGTTATAAATCAGCTATAGTTCTGTTTCTAAAAAATGTACATCAGAGCACATGAATGGATGAAAAGAATTATAGATATGGAAGACAGAATAGGAAATGTAATATTGAAATCTTAGCTCTTTCAAGGTTAAAATATTTGATAGGAGAGGAAGTAGAGGAAACATTTAATAGTGCCATTGTTTTTCTTTGTGAATTATTTACACAGGTGGTTATTAAGGTCATAATGTCAATTTTGATTTTGGCAAACTTTGTTCCTTGAAATTTTCACTTNATATTGAAATCTTAGCTCTTTCAAGGTTAAAATATTTGATAGGAGAGGAAGTAGAGGAAACATTTAATAGTGCCATTGTTTTTCTTTGTGAATTATTTACACAGGTGGTTATTAAGGTCATAATGTCAATTTTAATTTTGGCAAACTTTGTTCACCAAAAATCCTTGAAATTTTCACTTTATTGAAGTATGCTTGACAGAAGATATGCAGGTGGGCTCAGAACACCTGATTTTCTAGCTAATTTTCAAGAAACAAAATCATTCTAGAGCAAATTATTTTACATTAAAATTGACATAACAAAGTTAATTGCTTTTAAGCAGTGAGAAGATGACTGAGTAGGAGACTTAAGTGTATTTTGACAAAAAAGTAAGCTCACATAGATTAAATATAGCTTCCTTATTAAAAAAAAATCTTCATAAGCAGTTTTTCTTTTTTAAATTTTAGAGGAACTTGCTAGGAGAATGAAATGGGTAGATAAGAATAGTATCAGCATCTTCTGTGCTTTTTAATGATTTTTTCAAGGTTAAAGTTTCATTTATTTTTGTGGAGATGCCAACGGAAGCACAATTTTTCCTGCATGCTTCCCACTGCCCTCAGCCCCTTTGCTGGCCTCAGAGTAGTGACATAATGAAAAATTAAGTGCTGAGTCTCATACCAAAAAGCCCTCAACCAAGAGTTAGTGAGCTTTTTTATTTCTTCACTCATTTCTCTACTTTAAAAAATGCCCAGATTGCTCAAAGAGAGCTAAAGTGAGAGATGAAACAGAATCTGGAACCACAAAATTGGGAGTTGAGTTGATCTGGGCTTGAGCTGTTTGAGAGCTGGTGGAACATGATTTGGTGCATCCATATTAAAGCTTGGAAAATCACCTGGTTCTATCATCTGTTGTAGGGGGTGGAATCTCATTCTACCAATTTCTAATACTTTGTCACTGGACAAATCTCTTAACCCCAGTAAGCCTTCATTTTCTCGTGTTTAAAATGAAGACATGAAAATCAATACTAACTTCACAGGTTTACAGGGAGGATTACATAGAGTGATATTTGTAACCTATTCAGGGAACCACTGGCATGTGGCATTATTCAGCAAACTGGAGATGCTATAATGTCCCAGGAAATATTCTCCCAAGAAAGTGTTTTTGAGAACTTCTTCAGGATAGAATTGTTGGTACTGAAAAACACAAAGAAATTTTCTATATCATCTCTGTCAACCAAGGAGTTATTAGAATATCTTGGGAAGGTTTTTTATATTGAAAGTTAATTAGCGATGAAGAGCAGAGTTGAGGGAAGCAACTGAGCACAGAAAATGCCTAGAGGAGATAAGGTCTTCAGCAGATATTTTGAACTTGCTGCAGCGCTTTCTCTCCTTTGAGATTCCCTCGTGTTCCCCCAAGGCTATTTATAACAACAAAGGCCAGTGTCCCCTGATTTGCCTTTCTTGACCTTTCCTTTGGTCCACCTGAGTTATCCTATCCTTTCATCTTATAGTGTCTTCTTTTTTCATCAATGTGTAACTAAATGTAACTAATTCTTTGTAGTTGTTGTGTTCAGCTCTTTGTGACCCTATGTACCATAGCCTGCCAGTCATCTCTGTTCATGGGATTTCCCAGGCAAGAATACTGGAATAGGTTGCCATTTCCTTCTCCGGGGGATCTTCCCAATCCAGGTCTCCTGTATCACCAGTGGATTCTTTACAACTGAGCCACCAGAAATTCTAAGACAAACTTGTGTTTGTTTATTTATTTTAATGCCTTAAAGTAGATTGTCTTACAAGCAATGTTAGAGACTTTCAATTTGTGAACTCAAATTTCAAATATAACTTTTCTACTACCTGGTAATCCTACTAAATTCCAGTATGTTCACTTTTTCATTCATTATATTTATGCTACTCTCCTCCTCCTCAAACATCCAATACCAGCTCTCCTTTGAAGCTTTCTTGACTTTTTAAACTTGCTTCATTTTTTTCAATAACACAGATTTAGTAACTGTCCTCATCTGCTGTCTATGAGGGCTACCAAGACATATGTATCCCTAGGTATACCTTCTGTCTTATCCTTTGCATATTTACTAATGTAGCTTGACAAATAAGAGAAAGAACTCCAGCCTTGCAATCACTTCCCATGTGAAAGGCTATGTATCATGTTATCATGCAAAGTAAGTCCAACAGTGCCCTTCCACTGTAGCTTTCCTGGGCATCTTTCCTTCCAGCAATCCTTTAGAGATTCAGGTCACATTCCTGTTGGAGACCATTTTCAACACATGGCCTCTGTGGTCACCACAGAGGCAAGAGAGAAGTGATAGAGCAGACTTAACTGCTTTAGTTCAGATGCAGTATTTTATTTATTGCTATGATCCTTTTGTGGAAACTAATCATATGGCCCCATCTATACTCAAGACAAACGGAAAATACAGTTGTGTGCTCAGAAAGGAGAAACAGCTTAATTGGCCACATTACAGATGAAGTATTCTTGTTTCTATAAAATACAAACCCCTTCACTTGTGCTCTGTGCTCTGTTTTTGCTCAACTTCTCAGGAATCTTATTTCTGAAATTTTTATTTCTCCCTCCTAACAAGTTCTCTTCTTTCATTAGATCATTAGTGTTGGTATATAAACATACTTCCATTCTTTTATATCTCTTGTCATAAAGAACAACAAAAATGAAAACTATTAAAGAATACTTGCTTCTCCCATTTGCCTCTCTATCACCCAGGTTTCTAACAGCATTCAAACTTCTTCAAAGAGACTACTGTTTCTGTGTGTCTTCTGTTTCCTGGCAGGATGCTAACTTGTACATGCCTTCTAATGAGGAGAGAAATTGGGTGTGGAAACTCAAGTTAGATACTAAGGTCTTGTGTTTATAACTGTCACCATGGTGACAGAGAAATTAAAAAACTGTCGATGGGTAAATTTCAGAAATAAAAATTCTAAAACCTGAAATTCCATATAAATGCATCAGCTATGACAGAAAGAATACCTATATTCACACTGTAAAAAAGTTCATCCTGAAATTGCTACCACTTCTACATCTATGCATTCTACCCCCAGTAATCTAGTAGACATCAATGCCATCAGTGATGCCATGTTAAAAAGTAGAAAACAGCACAGAATTTTTCTTTGACCCTCTTAACATTCCTTTTTAACTACCACTCCATTCTCTTATACCATTTAAAATTTGGAGTTTATATCCTCTCTGCTTTCTCATTTTCAGTTTCTGTCTTCCATCTCGTTTGATAGAACTTTCATCTCCAGCACTCTACAGACATTGTCAAAAACCTTACGTGTTGGCAAATTCATTTTTGATGTTTTAATTTTATGAACAATTATCCTCTAAATCCTGGAGTGCCTGAGGGCTTCTCTCACTATATTCCCTTTTGTAGGTGATCTCATTCCAAATGCAAGGCTTTAAGTACTTTTTTAATAGACAGATACCTCCCAAACCTATATCTCCAGCCAAGACCACTTCCCAGAACTCTGGACTCATATATCAAACACTCACACTTGATGTATTTATTTTACTATCCAATTTATATCTGTAACATGCCATAGCCAATGAAGAATTCTTAATCCATTCCCAAAGATCCTGCTTTTCCACTGGTCTTCAAGTCAGTAATTGGTACCACTACCCACCGAATTGACCAGTTAATGAATTAATCTCAATTCATCTCATTTCCTCACCCCTGCATTCAATCTATCAGCAAGTCATGCTGACTCCTGTTAAGTGTATCTTTGAAACTTTTTGTAAGTCATCCACTTACATCTCTCCATCCATCCATATCATCCAGGAAAGAACAGCATGATTACTAGGCTAGGTTATTGCAAAAAGGCCTCCACAGGTCTTCCTGTTTCCATTTTTGCAGCACTCGTCATTAACCCATTATTATGTATAAAAGTAAGGCAGACTATATTACTCCCAGCTCAGTGAGTTCAGTTGCTCAGTTGTGTCCAACTTTTTGTGACTCCATGGACTGCAGCATGCCAGGCTTCCCTGTCCATCACCAAATCCTGGAGCTTATTCAAACTCATGTCCATCAAGCCGGTGTTGCCGTCCAACCATGTCATTCTCTATTATCCCCTTCTTCTGCCTTCAATCTTTCCCAGCATTAGAGTCTTTTCCAATGAGTCAGTTCTTTGCATCAGGTGGCCAAAGTATTGAAGTTTCAGCTTTAGCATTAGTCCTTCCAATGAATATTCAGGATTGATTTCCTTTAGGATTGCCAACAAAGGTTGGTCTAATCAAAGCTATGGTTTTTCCAGTAGTCAGGTATGGATGTGAGAGTTGGACTATAAAGAAAGCTGAGAGTCGAAGAATTTATATTTTTGAACTGTGGTGTTGGAGAAGACCTCTGAGTCCCTTGGACAGCAAGGAGATCCAACCAGTCCATCCTAAAGGAAATCAGTCCTGAATATTCATTGGAAGGATTGATGCTGAAGCTGAAACTTCAATACTCCCAGGTACTAACATCATATTTAGATTAGTATCTGATTTCTTTAACCTGCTAATTGATGCCCACATGAGATGAGTCTTTCATTTCTCTCCAGCCTCAGCTTGTGTGCTTTGTCTCTCCCCCAGCCACTCTCCAGAAACACCGGCTTTATTCTTTTTCCTTATACATGACAAACTCATTCTATTGGCAAGCCTTTTCTATAGCCCCTGTCTCTATAAAAGCTCCTTTTGCCTGGCTGGCTTCTTCTTGCTGTTTAGATTCCAGGTTTAAATATCACCTTAGAAGAAAGTCAGTCANGAAAGAATACCTATATTCACACTGTAAAAAAGTTCATCCTGAAATTGCTACCACTTCTACATCTATGCATTCTACCCCCAGTAATCTAGTAGACATCAATGCCATCAGTGATGCCATGTTAAAAAGTAGAAAACAGCACAGAATTTTTCTTTGACCCTCTTAACATTCCTTTTTAACTACCACTCCATTCTCTTATACCATTTAAAATTTGGAGTTTATATCCTCTCTGCTTTCTCATTTTCAGTTTCTGTCTTCCATCTCGTTTGATAGAACTTTCATCTCCAGCACTCTACAGACATTGTCAAAAACCTTACGTGTTGGCAAATTCATTTTTGATGTTTTAATTTTATGAACAATTATCCTCTAAATCCTGGAGTGCCTGAGGGCTTCTCTCACTATATTCCCTTTTGTAGGTGATCTCATTCCAAATGCAAGGCTTTAAGTACTTTTTTAATAGACAGATACCTCCCAAACCTATATCTCCAGCCAAGACCACTTCCCAGAACTCTGGACTCATATATCAAACACTCACACTTGATGTATTTATTTTACTATCCAATTTATATCTGTAACATGCCATAGCCAATGAAGAATTCTTAATCCATTCCCAAAGATCCTGCTTTTCCACTGGTCTTCAAGTCAGTAATTGGTACCACTACCCACCGAATTGACCAGTTAATGAATTAATCTCAATTCATCTCATTTCCTCACCCCTGCATTCAATCTATCAGCAAGTCATGCTGACTCCTGTTAAGTGTATCTTTGAAACTTTTTGTAAGTCATCCACTTACATCTCTCCATCCATCGATATCATCCAGGAAAGAACAGCATGATTACTAGGCTAGGTTATTGCAAAAAGGCCTCCACAGGTCTTCCTGTTTCCATTTTTGCAGCACTCGTCATTAACCCATTATTATGTATAAAAGTAAGGCAGACTATATTACTCCCAGCTCAGTGAGTTCAGTTGCTCAGTTGTGTCCAACTTTTTGTGACTCCATGGACTGCAGCATGCCAGGCTTCCCTGTCCATCACCAAATCCTGGAGCTTATTCAAACTCATGTCCATCAAGCCGGTGTTGCCGTCCAACCATGTCATTCTCTATTATCCCCTTCTTCTGCCTTCAATCTTTCCCAGCATTAGAGTCTTTTCCAATGAGTCAGTTTTTTGCATCAGGTGGCCAAAGTATTGAAGTTTCAGCTTTAGCATTAGTCCTTCCAATGAATATTCAGGATTGATTTCCTTTAGGATTGCCAACAAAGGTTGGTCTAATCAAAGCTATGGTTTTTCCAGTAGTCAGGTATGGATGTGAGAGTTGGACTATAAAGAAAGCTGAGAGTCGAAGAATTTATATTTTTGAACTGTGGTGTTGGAGAAGACCTCTGAGTCCCTTGGACAGCAAGGAGATCCAACCAGTCCATCCTAAAGGAAATCAGTCCTGAATATTCATTGGAAGGATTGATGCTGAAGCTGAAACTTCAATACTCCCAGGTACTAACATCATATTTAGATTAGTATCTGATTTCTTTAACCTGCTAATTGATGCCCACATGAGATGAGTCTTTCATTTCTCTCCAGCCTCAGCTTGTGTGCTTTGTCTCTCCCCCAGCCACTCTCCAGAAACACCGGCTTTATTCTTTTTCCTTATACATGACAAACTCATTCTATTGGCAAGCCTTTTCTATAGCCCCTGTCTCTATAAAAGCTCCTTTTGCCTGGCTGGCTTCTTCTTGCTGTTTAGATTCCAGGTTTAAATATCACCTTAGAAGAAAGTCAGTCAGCAATGACTAATTACTGATTTATATTAACTGCTAATAATTATTATTTTCTAATGATATATTTAATACTACTTGCTGCTGCTGCTGCTGCTAAGTCACTGCAGTCCTGTCCGACTCTGTGTGACCCCATAGACGGCAGCCCACCAGGCTCCCCCATCCCTGGGATTCTCCAGGCAAGAATACTGGAGTGGGTTGCCATTTCCTTCTCCATAATACTACTTAGAAAAAGCTAATTATTACTTTAGTATAATGTAGCCATCCAATCATTTACTAATACATCACTTTATTTCAATTTGGTGCAAGACTTATTATAATTAATTAGTATACTGGTTTATTGTCTCTTACTCACTAAAATGTAAACTGTTAGTAAAGGCCTTGTCTATTTGTTAACCATTGATTTCTCTAAATATATAATTCCTGGAGTATTGCAGATATCTGGTAAATTTTTATTGAAAGCCTAAAAATAAAATTATGTATTTGATACAGTATTTTCATTTGATATTTTTATCAATACTTGTATTTTATTTGATACAGTATTTATGTTTGTAGTTGATACAGTATTTATATAGTATTTTTTTTTACCAAAGTATTCAGTTTATTTGAATATACTTAAAAATATTGAAAGTTACAAAGCCTAAGGTAAGCAAGCAACAAGTCAATACAACACAACTCAGAACTGTAACATTCTCACATGGTATCACTGGCTATGAAATGCAAAAAGTCTACAAATATTTAAGTGGAATGTACTCTAACCTATAAATTACACTAGTGTGACCAAATAAATGATCACCTAACAGTGGAAGACTATAGGACCTGTCCTCTACGTACAGAAACCTTGGACTGCATTTTCAAGAAAGCTTGAAAAATTAATTGACCCATCATTTTAGGTTAGGGGGAAAAAAAGTTAAGTATGGATTAGAAGGCTCTGGGGGAAGGCAATGGCACCCCACCCCAGTACTCTTGCCTGGAAAATCCAATGGACGGAGTAGCCTGGTGGGCTGCAGTCCATGGGGTTGCTAACAGTCGGACAGACTGAGCGACTTCACTTTCACTTTTCTCTTTCATGCATTGGAGAAGGAAATGGCAACCCACTCCAGTATCCTTGCCTGGAGAATCCCAGGGATGGAGGAGCCTGTGGGCTGCCGTCTATGGGGTCATACAGAGTCGGACACGACTGAAGTGACTTAGCAGCAGCAGCAGCAGTAGAAGGCTCTACATGTAGGTAAAAAAATTCTAATTAAAATATCTTAGATTATTTTAGATGTTTATTTGATATTGGAAATATGGTCAACTATCATAAAGTATTTCTCTTCACAAAAATTCCATATATTAAGGATTTACACAATCCAGGGGAAAAAATCTAGAAATTTTTTTTTGCCTGAGAAAGCAATCTAAAACGGCTCTCCAAAATCTTGACTAGAGGTGTCATATTCTGCAATAAAATGCTTGAGTTCTTCAACACACTGCTCACCGATTTCATGTAAATTCTGTCTCAATGCAAACTGTATAGACTTTTCTAGTGAAGGATCTTTTTCAATCAGCATTTTCACAACCATCCCAAAAGTTTCACAGTCTTGTCGGTAAACCTGTTCAATCTCTTTGGCTTTTGATGCTATTGCTTTAGAGCGACTGGTTAGCTGACTGTCTTCGAACAATTCTATGCCATCTGTTGCATTTGACTCAGGTTCTACTGGATGGTCAATGAACAATGGTGCTGTGGATCCCGCCTCATACTCAGAAATTTCAGGTAAGTTACTTTCATCTGCCTTCTCTAGCTTTTCAGCAGCCCACTTGCTTGCAGCTTCAGCAAGTTCCTTTTCAGTTAGCCTACTGGGTTTGTCTAATACCTTTGATGAAGCAACTGCTGAAGAACTTGACGGTGAAGTGTCTCTTGATGTTTTCAAAGGCTGAACAGGTCTTTCTTTACTTCTATGTTGAGGCTGATGGAAAGAATAAGTTTTGCTTCTTTCTGGAGAGTAACTTCTACTGCTGACACTGGAGCCAGATCTGCTGTGTGGAGAATCCTTTCGGCCTACAGATGATTCTCTGAAAATAGGAGTGTCTCTTTTATGAGGTGACCGGTCTCTCACATAAAGGGAGGAGTAGAAATTTTTTCTTCTAAAGCTGTCTCTCATGTCCCTGTATTCAAGCTGTCAGCTTGCAGAATGATCGTCTCTCGTCCACCTTTAGCCAGATTCATCTCCTCTGTGAGGTGGACCACTTCTTCAATCATGAGAAAAACTGCGGCCCTCGTCACAGTCTCGGTAATCAACATGACTGTAATATCTGTTGTAGCTTCCTTCACCAGGTCTGTCTAGCAGTGGTGGTTTCTTTGGCACAACATTAACTACTCTACGCTAGCCATCACCGGGGTGACTTCGAGGAGGTACTCTTTCTCTTGGAAGTCTTTCATAGTCATATCGTCCCTCAGACCACATTTCATGTCCTCTGTAAGCCATTGGGTCCTTTCAGGAATCAAATTTAAAGTTGTCAACAATTTCCTAATTTCCGTACAGAAATTTTGAGAAGTGCCTCACTCGCTGAGTGAAGACATGAGACTGTGTTTATAGTCTGAAATTTACAGGTCACTCTTGATCTAGTTCCCTTTTATTGCCGATACTCAGGATGAGTCTTCGTGTGAATTCAAGAGTCCACAAATTGACCTTGTCTCCCCAACAAGACTGAGGGATCCTCCAGAAAAAGGCCGTTTTACACTTTTTTGTAACTCCTGAAGTGCCTATAACCGAACTGGGCAAGTCGAACACATTCAGTAAATTTATCGACTTACTAAGTGACGTGGGGTCACCGATGCCACCTAGTTCAGCTCTCTTTTTGCTATGGTGCTAAAGACAAGTGAACCTATACCACAGACTCAACAATTTCCTTTATGCCAAACTCCGCTGCGTCTCTCCCCCTCAACAGCAGGAGCAGAATCTCTGCACAGTTCAAATTCAGCGGGAGATTCCAGGTCCCACCGCGGAAACGCCCGCCCGCCCGCTCGCTGCCCCGTCCCGGGTGCAGGAGGCCGCGTGCCCGCCTCTACCCACCTCTCGTAAAGGTAAAAAGCGCTCACCGACTCTGGGCCGCCTGGAGATCCCGTAAATGTAGTCGTCCGCTCGTCGCCGCGCTCCCGGGGAGGCACTTCCGGCGCACACTGAGACGTCAGCAAAAGCGCCCGCCCCTAAGCCCTCCTCCGGAGTTTGGGTCAAAGGAAAGCCGGGAAGAGGCGCGCTAGCTATCTTCTCGTCTCCTGCGCCTGATCCCTCCCGGGACCCGTGATGCCGAGGCAGCTGCAAGGATCGACGAACGGTCGGGGTTGAGCCCCAAGTGAGCTGAGGGCTCGCGTTCTTCTGACCCTCCCCCGGGCCCGCCCCACTTGAAGGTAAACGCCTCCTGCGTTGCGGCCTTGCTCCCTGCGGGCTCCTGTCCAGAAAAAGCTTCCGGAACCATTTTCCCCCTTTCCTGCCACCCTTTTTATCTCAGGACCTTTACCTGCGCTCACCGTTCTCACTGGAACGGCTAACGTATGAAAAGCTTCAGTTGGAAGCTTTTAAAAAGCGACCTATCGTGCTGGGTTCCTGAAGTTGTCCCCCAAAACATTCCAGTCATCAAGCGATTTCCATGTCACATCGCGAATAAGGATGCCTTAGAATCATTATTTTGCAATTTGTGATCTTCAGTACACACCACACACGCTTTTTAAATCGAAAATTTGAACTTGGTTGAATCTGATATAATTTTCACATGTGACTTGCTGACTTTGCAATATATGATATGAAAATGAATTACAGATTGTACTTGTAAACTTAAAAATACATATACAGGCCAGTACCCTTCAGGGCACTGAAAATTATTCAAATGATNGAGGCAGCTGCAAGGATCGACGAACGGTCGGGGTTGAGCCCCAAGTGAGCTGAGGGCTCGCGTTCTTCTGACCCTCCCCCGGGCCCGCCCCACTTGAAGGTAAACGCCTCCTGCGTTGCGGCCTTGCTCCCTGCGGGCTCCTGTCCAGAAAAAGCTTCCGGAACCATTTTCCCCCTTTCCTGCCACCCTTTTTATCTCAGGACCTTTACCTGCGCTCACCGTTCTCACTGGAACGGCTAACGTATGAAAAGCTTCAGTTGGAAGCTTTTAAAAAGCGACCTATCGTGCTGGGTTCCTGAAGTTGTCCCCCAAAACATTCCAGTCATCAAGCGATTTCCATGTCACATCGCGAATAAGGATGCCTTAGAATCATTATTTTGCAATTTGTGATCTTCAGTACACACCACACACGCTTTTTAAATCGAAAATTTGAACTTGGTTGAATCTGATATAATTTTCACATGTGACTTGCTGACTTTGCAATATATGATATGAAAATGAATTACAGATTGTACTTGTAAACTTAAAAATACATATACAGGCCAGTACCCTTCAGGGCACTGAAAATTATTCAAATGATTAAATGTATCATTTCATAATTTAGCGATAATACGCAAAATTAGTGATCTGAGAAAACTTTAATTACATCATAATGTGAGACTCAGTATTAAGACAGTCAAAAAGGCACCCAACCAAATTAGTGAAAGTCAGTGGCTAAGGTTCTTCCTGCCCTCCCAGGCTCTTTCTCACTTGGGTAGGTAAGGTATTAGGCATATCTGAAAGCACTTTCTTGCTCTTAGCCTGATGAGAGGTTAAGCGTAGCCTCAGAGTTTTTCCCTCATTTGTTTGAAACTCACCTGCCATCACTGAAAGGGTTCGTGTAAAGAAATCTTTTAAGTGGTGCCTGGAGCAAAGCATTCCTTAATTCACCCAGCCAGAGTCATTGTTCCTGAGTGAGAGCCGATTCTTAGGTAGGTTAAGGAGTGTCAGGGCTCTTGAAGAGGAGAAAAGGGCAAACTCTTTTTTCTTTTTGCTTTGTCTTAGTCATATAAAACTTTTTTCCTTAAATTCTTGAGTTTTTATGACATCAGTCTTTAAGACTAACTTTTTTTAAGCCCAGATTTAATGCTTACAAAACAAAACAATTCATTTGTATGCTTTTCCTTAAGCTCTGTACTAATAACGTAACATTACATGTAACAACAGTGTATCTTGATCGAGGACATGTTTCTCCTTATGAAGAACGTTCTGACTAATCTTGTCAACTTAAGACAGAGGTTGTGGAAGTGGGTCTGATAAAAGTATATGAGGCTTTGATAAAACTAGCAAGGGGGGCATTCTTCTTCCCTCATCTAATGTCTATGTCAGAAGCTTTCTCTGTACTTTTTCACTGTAATAAAACTTATGTGACACAAAAGCTCTAAGTGATCAACCCTTCTCTCTGATCCTGTAGCTAAATCTTCTTTGGAGATCATGAATCCTACATGGTTCACCATAAGCTATCACTGATTATTACTAAGAAGTAAGAAAAATTGTATAAATTTGTCATTTGCCTATAGTATTGGTTTTACTTGGAAGGAAGAATACCTGTTTTAGATTACTTCTGGGTTTGTTTGTTTGTTTGTTTTTTAGAAATGAGTGGTGGATTGGCCCCAAGTAAAAGCACAGTGTATGTATCCAATCTGCCCTTTTCTCTGACCAACAATGACTTATATCGGGTAAGTTGCTATATTAGTACTATTATCTACTGAATGCTGTATTTGAGATACAAATATCGCTTAAGCAAGCAGTTCTCTTAAACAATATTCTTANTTTTAGAAATGAGTGGTGGATTGGCCCCAAGTAAAAGCACAGTGTATGTATCCAATCTGCCCTTTTCTCTGACCAACAATGACTTATATCGGGTAAGTTGCTATATTAGTACTATTATCTACTGAATGCTGTATTTGAGATACAAATATCGCTTAAGCAAGCAGTTCTCTTAAACAATATTCTTAATAAATACATTAAAATGCACTTAAATCATTAATACCAAAAACCTCTATTGCAAACATAAGTGAAAAAAATTAGACACTTGTCATATCCAAAGAAAATTTCCAGTGCTTTATAGAGACTAACCAGTTTGTTATTTTTGTGTTTTTTAAAACAAAAAATGCAGAAGACACTACTAGCATAATGAAGCTGATTTTTCCTGCTTGCTTACTTGGCTTTTGAAAGTGGTAGTGGGGTGGAGGTAGTGGGGAGGAGAGAGCTAACGGAAGCAAAACAGATCCCTTTCCTAACCCTCCAATTCTGAAAGTATATCTTAATTTAATATGTGGCAAAAACTTAACAGTTTAATAAAGTTTGTTTTCAGTTCAAAATAGGGTGATTAAAAGAGAAAAAGAAATCCTTTCCAACATATTCTTTATCCTCCTTTCCTTACAGAGAACAAAATTTCCTGCTTTGTCTATTATGCAGATTGATGGTTGAGAGGGACTGCCAGTTGATTAGTGGGTGCACATTGGTGGTTCAGAGGGACTTCCAGGGATGACATGAATCCTATCTTCCCAGTGTGCCCTCTTTTCTCTGCTATTTTGGGTAGATGTTAAGTACACTAGAGAGATACTACATAGGTGATATATCAGTTCAGTTCAGTTGCTCAGTTGTGTCCAACTCATTGCGACCCCATGGACTGCAGCACTCCAGGCCTCCCTGTCCATCACCAACACCTGGAATCTACTCAAACTCATGTCCATTGAGTTGGTGATGCCATCCAACCATCTCATCCTCTGTCGTCCCCTTCTCCTCCCACCTTCAGTCTTTTCCTACCATCAGAGTCTTTTCAAATGAGTCAGTTCTTTGCATCAGGTGGCCAAAGTATTAGAGTTTCAGCTTCAGCATCAGTCTTTAAAATGAATATTCAGGACTGATTTCCTTAGGATGGACTGGTTGGATCTCCTTGCAGTCCAAGGGACTCTCAAGAGTCTTCTCCAACACCACAGTTCAAAAGCATCAATTCTTCAGCACTCAGCTTTCTTTATAGTTCAACTCTCACATCCATACATGACTACTGGAAAAACCTAGACAGACCTTTGTTGGCAAAATAATGTCTCTGCTTTTTAATTATGATAGATCCAACTAGTATTGAAAGGAAGGTTCCTCGTTCGTAGAAAATTAAAGTACCGACGTCAGTGGTGGACGTCACTAAAACCTCGGGGGGTTTTATTTCAGACTGTGACAAAGGGGTAGATAAACGGAACTTCACCACCCTGGTGATGCCATGATCTTAGTTTTCTGAATGTTGACCTTTAAGCCAACTTTTTCACTCTCCTCTTCACTTTCATCAAGAGGCTTTTTTTCACTTTCATCAAGAAATAGAGGAAAACAATAGAATGGGAAAGACTAAAGAGCTGTTCAAGATAATTAGAGATACCAGGGGAACATTTCATGCAAAGTTGGGCTCAATAAGGGACAGAAATGGTATGGACCTAACAGCAGCAGAAGATATTAAGAAGAGGTGGCAAGAATACACAGAAGAACTGTACAGAAAAGATCTTCATGACCCAGATAATCACAATGGTTTGATCACTCACCTACAGCCAGACATCCTGGAATGTGAAGTCAAGTGGGCCTTAGAAAGCATCACTATGAACAAAGATAGTGGAGGATAGAATTCCAGTTGAGCTGTTTCAAATCCAAAAAGATGATGCTATGAAAGTGCTGCATTCAATATGCCAGCAAATTTGGAAACCTCAGCAGTGGCCACAGGACTGGAAAAGGTCAGTTGTCTTTCCAGTCCTAAAGAAAGGCAATGCCAAAGAATGCTCAAACTACCACACAGTTGCAGTCATTTCATACACTAGTAAAGTAATGCTCAAAATTTTCCAAGCCAGGCTTTAGCAATACGTGAAACGTGAACTTCCAGATGTTCAAGCTGGTTTTAGAAAAGGAAGAAGAACCAGAGATCAAATTGCCAACATCCACTGGATCATCGAAAAAGCAAGAGAATTCCAGAAGCACACCTATTTCTGCTTTATTGACTATGCCAAAGCCTTTGACTGTGTGGATCACAATAAACTGTGGAAAATTCTGAGATGGGAATACCAGACCACCTGACCTGCCTCTTGGGAAATCTATATGCAGATCAGGAAGCAACAGACCTGGACATAGACCAACAGACTGGTACCAAACAGGAAAAGGAGTCCATCAAGGCTGTATATTGTCACCCTGCTTGTTTAACTTGTATGCAGAGTACATCATGAGAAACGCCTGGCTAGATGAAGCACAAGCTTTAATCAGGATTGCAGGGGCAAATATCAATAACCTCAGATATGCAGATGACACCACCCTTATGGCAGAAAATGAAGAAGGACTGAAGAGCCTCTTGATGAAGGTGAAAGATTTCATTACATAGTACCTGAGGAATTAAGACAGCTTGAGTCTCAAAAGAACAGAGAAAATGAACTTTAGTTTCCTTCCTTGTATCAGAATAGAGACATCTCCCTCTTATTGAATACTTACTGCGTGCCACAGAACATTGTTCCAGGTACTAGGAACACATCAGTGAACAAAAAGATGAAAATCTCTTCTGGCACTCACAGCAAGATAGAGAAATAATTTGAAATAGAAATTCAAATGATATTTGTCAATAATCGATACTAAGTTAATGCTAAGGTGTTAGGTGCTAAGGGGAAAAATAAAGCAGGAATGGAAGGTTACTAAATGTTAGTTTAGGGGTGAAATTTTACTTTAGGAAGATGACTTGATTAAGACATAAAGTAAGAGGCAGCTGTGCAGATGTCTAAGGGGGGGCAAGAATTTCAGTCAGACAGTAAAGTGGAGAGAAGAGGGCAGTCAGAGGCAAGCACATTCAGGGGTGCCTTATAGGACTTGCATAATGGTAAGATAATGACTAATGATAAGGACTCTGAGTGAAGTGAGACGCCATTAGAAAATATTATATAGAAAACAGTCATTCATACAGATGGCCAATAGGCACATGAGTGAAAAGCTCTAAACATTGATAGTTATTAGAGAAATGAAAATAACTACAATGAAACACCACCTCACACCAGTCAGAATGACCATCATTAAAAAGTCTACAAACAGTAAATGCTAGAGAGAGTGTAGAAAAAAAGGAACCCTCCTACATCATTGGTGGGAACGTAAATTGGTGTAACTACTATGGAAAACAGTGTGGAGGTTCCTCAAAAAACTAAAACTAAGAGTTGCCATAGGGATCTCACAATCCCACTGCTGGGCATATTATGCAAACAAGACTATAGTTTGAAAAAATACATGCACCTCTATGTTAGTAGCAGTACTATTCACTATAGCCAAGACATGGCAACAATCTACATATCTATCAACAGATAAATAGATGAAGATGTGAGGTGTGTGTGTGTGTGTGTGTGTGTAATACTACTCAACCATAAAAAAAGAATAATGCCATTTGCAGCTACATGGATGACCCTAGAGATGATACTAAGTGAAGTAAATCAGAAAGAGAAAGATACCATAAAATATCCCTTACATGTAGAATCTAAATATGTCACAAATGAACTTAACCTACAAAACAGAAGCAGACTCAGAGACAGAGAACAAACTTAATGGTTGCCAAAGGGAAGAAGGGATGGACTAGTAATTTGAGGTTACCAGATACAAACTACTATATATAGAATGGATAAACAACAAGGTCTTAACTGTACAGCATAGAAAACTATACACAATATCCTGTAATAAACCTAAATGGAGAAGAATGTGTGTATGTATACATGCACACATACAGATATATATACATCACTTTGCTGTACACCAGAAACTCGACACAACGTTGTAAATTAACTATCCTTTAATAAAGTAATTTTTTTTAAAAGAAAGGAAATGAAAAGCAAACCACAACAAAAAAGAGAAAACTGTCTTTATTGATCTCCAGTATTACTAACACTGCAGTATAGTTATACTGTGTTCCAGGGCTGAAGTGAAAGTTTTAGTCACTCAGTCTTGTCCAACTTTGCAACCCCATGGACTATAGCCCACCAGGTTCCTCTGGTGGAATTCTCCAGGCAGGCAAGAATACTGGAGTGGGTAGCCAGCCATTCCTTTGTTCAGGGGATCTTCCTGACCCAGGGATCAAACCTGGGTCTCCTGTATTGCAAGCAGGTTCTTCACCTGACCTGCTAGGGAAGCCCGAGGGTTACACAACTTAATTATAGAACTCAAACATTTATTATTGTTATTTCTTACACATATTGATGTATCGTAAAAGACTCTTCTACAAAGTGTTACATGATAAACAGGAACTATCAGTATACAGGTACCGGCTGAAGCAATAGAAATAGATAGCCTAGAATGAAGATGTAGATGTTAAAGGGAAGAAAGGGCCAACTGTAAAGTGCCACCAACATATTAGGGTGGGCAGAAGCAGTAGGCTGATAGGAATCAATTTTTTTCAATATAGGAGCTTTTTTTATTTTATAAGCCGTCTAAGTAAGGATCTGTCTTCTGACATAGTGATTGCTTGATGGGGTTGGCAGGAGGGTAAGTTAGGAACAGTGATATTCTACAACACTGATAATTAAAGCACAAGGTGGAGCTCTGGTGGGATTGACAGTTGTCATGGATATACCATACTCACTGTAGCTATGCAGTGTGTGTGCCCTCAACCTACCACACATGAAGAGTGGTGTTTTTTTTCCCCTGTACTCTTTGGTCAGAAATTTAAGAATTAAGGTAAATAAATACCTGTGATGCCAATAGACAAAAAAGAGTATTATTTGAGTCACTAAAAAAATATATCTTCTGTGGCCTGCCTTGCTGACAAAAGGCTAAAAATTTTCGTAAACTACAATAAAAAATGTGGTCAGTATATACAGCCTGAAAACTTAATGTGGTTTTTATGATTTTAAATCAAATTGTAAATCATCATGTGGTCTTTTGTTTCAGATATTTTCCAAGTATGGCAAAGTTGTAAAGTAAGTATATCAGATCCTGAAACTTCATTTAAAAGTCTGTCTTAGTTTTCTTTCTTCTCCATTATTTTCTTAATGAAAGTAGATTTACTATATTTTTATAAAACAGATATTTGCTGTAAAAAAGAATAAAAATACTGCTGTTAACATTTTATGTGTATTTAATTTCTTAAATACACATAAAATGTTAGTATTTTATCCTGTTTGATTTTTTAATATGCATAAATATCTATAGACAAGTTTTAAAAGACTCCAATCTATGCATGCAATTTTATTGTCTTTTTTAAACTTGATATAATAGCTTTCCATGTACTATATAGATACATACTTATATTTAATGACTTCATGGTAGTCCTTTGTGTTATTATTTACTTATTTTATACAACATAATTAAGAATTAAAACTGATTCTGTTATCCAGTATAAGACATAAAAGCTCAAATTAAATATAAATATCAGGTAGTAGAAGGTATGTTAGCAAGTATACGATAAATGGATTATTATTTGTCAAACAGTGTAAAAACAAACACCATTGACTCTTGAACTACGCAGGGTTAATGAGAGTATAAAGTAAAAACAAGATAGTGTTACTCTATCTTATAACTAATATATGTTTTAGTATAACTTTAAAGTCATTTAAAATCCCAGGAATTTAGAGCATATTTATCTTGACTAGTTGTTTTTCTTTAGCTTTTGATAAATGGACATTAAACAGTTGAAGTTCATCTGCATCCTGAACTTAACATCTTTTAAAATTACTTCCCTATTAAAAAAAAAATCATCAGAAATACTACTAGGTCAATTTCGAGGTCTTCAGAATTTCAAACAGTGACCATTATAATCAGAACACTAATAATGATGATGTGAAACAATGAGCACATGCTAGGCATTATTTGTGTGTGTGTGTGTGTGTGTGTGTGTGTGTTCGTGCTCCATCATGTCTGACTCTTGCGACACTATTGACTAGCCCACCAGGCTCCTCTGTCCATGGAATTTTCCAGGCAAAAACAATGGAATGGGTTGCCATTTCCTATTCCAAGAGATCTTCCCAACCCAGGGATTGAACCCACGTCTCCTACATTGGCAGGTGACTTCTGTACCACTCTGCCACTTGGGAAGCCTTATTGTTCTAATATCTTTTCATAAATTATCTCATTAAAAAGTCTCACAACTATCTTTTAAGGTAAACACTACTATTATCCTGATGTTATAATTGACAAAACTGAAGCCTGTAAACCTAAAATCATATTGCTAGTTAGCAGTGAAGACAAGGTTTGATTCCAGCCTATTCCTTTACCTTCCCATTACCTTTTCTTGATTTTTCCCTGTCAGAATCACTGAATAAATTTCCATATCAATACATAATTGTTAGCCATGAGAATGCTATGAAGTTAGACACAGAGTTATAAGCACCTGTAAGCAAGGAAGACATGATCTAGTCTAGAGAGTCAGTAGCTTTACAAAGTCAGTATCCTTTGAGTTGAAACCTAGAGGCTGAGTACAAGTAGGTAAAAGGAATGAGAAGAACATTTCAGGTAGAGGGAATGCTTATACAAAGGCCCGCAAAGACCCTCTGGCAAGAGAAATTAAAGTGAGATCAATAAATAGCCAGTGTGACTTGAAATGAGTGAGCAAGAAGGGACAAGCACAAGATGAGTCCAGAAGCAGATTCCTCTAAGAAGACCAAGAATCTTGTAAATAATTTTAATTAGAGGAGTGACATGATTTGAATTTTTAGAAGCTTGTTCCATCTAACTTTGGTGTAGAGACTGGATTGGAGGGGAACATGAACAGATGCAGGGAGACCAGTCAAAAGATAGAACAGTAGCCCTGGGAAGAAATCTAGACTAAAATGATGCAGGTGGAGAGGTAGAAACTGGTCAGATTTGAGAAATCATGAGGCAGAAGAATGGGTAATACTTAGTGATAGACTTATTTCGTATATAATGGTTGGGTGAATGAGAAGGAAGTGTTACAGATGACACTCAGGTTTCCCAGGATAGTGTCTACTTTATGTGCTTAAATGAATGCATCATCTACGTTATATCAGGAAATGGTGCCACCATCTACCTTTTCTCCCGTGCCAGAGACATGGGAATAAATCCTAGGGTTGTCCTTTCAAATCCTTGATATAATTACTTTTCTGTTATCATAGAAGGTAATTCTGTCAAAATAATGTATTTTAATTGGTTTATAGGTCTCTCTCCACCTCTAGACTGTCAGTTTTTTCCTGAGGGTAAAAACCTTGTCCTGCTGCCAGTGCATAGTACTTGTGCTTGAGGCTAATGGAACGACTGAATGGCCTCATGAACAAACAAATGGATACATGCTTTTGAGAAACTATTTTCTCAATCAAAATAGATGAGCTGAAAGGAGCATTTTATAGATAAAGCTTAAAGAAGTAGCTGACAAGTTAATAAAGTGAAAATTCCATTACATGTATCCAAACATAAAGACTTGTCATTACTGCAAAAATAAACTTTAATTGGAAAAATGAGGCAGTGTTTATACAGATTTCAGCAGAGACGAGCAATTAAAGAAATTTAAGAACTGATACATTCTGAACCCTGAAGAATGAGTCAAACTTGATGTGCAAAAATTGATAATTTAAAGAGGATAGAAGTCATATGAACAGAAGTACGCGTTTAGGGGGAAGTTTAGGCCGTGCTCAGTAAACACTGAGTGCCTTCTTGTGGCTAAACCTTATAGTGTGCAAGTGAGGAGCGGTGAAAGATGAGGGAAATGGGAGCCGCCATAAAGGTTATTGATTGCTGGACCAAAGAACAGGCAGTTTGAAGAACCAAAAACTTTTAAGCGAGGGAATAAGTGATTTTATTTATTCCTTAAGTAGAAGACTCTTCCACTATGTTAATTCCAGCATATGAGCAGGAATTAACATCAAGGGAACCAGTAAGAATAGACTGAGGAAACAGTGATGCCACTATGGACAAGAGAAAGAGCAGTGGGAATAGAAAAGAGAGGACGGAGGAGAGAGATGATTAATAGAGGATGATTTAGAAAGCTAACACTTCCAAAATAGTACTTTCAAAAAATTAGTTTATGACTTTAACTGACCTCCAGAAACATTATGAGTTTTTTAAAAGTTAAAACAACGTCTCACTTCACACTTTTTTAAAAATGGATTAAAAACTGTTATGTTCAATAACTGGTATGTCTTTGCAGAAAATTAGTCTAAACTTGAGCTTCATCGAGTACTTGACTTCTTTCCTTCCAAACCCAATGAGTAAACACATGCTGCCTTTGAGAAAGTAAACCATTTTAGTTGCCCATTTTTCCCTAAGTTATTGTAACATTTTTTTAATGGAATAAGACGTCACTTTTCTTAATATAGAGCTATCTTTTTACCAATTTCATTCCAGAGACTACAGGTACCTAAAAACCCAAACCTAAATAAAATAAAATTTAATATGTGAAATGTAATATTAAATAAAATGTCTGTTTATTCATTCATATCCTCTTGTCTGTTTTCCTGTTAATTTAGTTTTTAGAAAATGATTAAGCTTTGTCTTAAATAGTGTCTCTTTTTTGCTATTTGGAAATAATCTCAAATTTATAAGTTACAAAAATAGTACAAAGAATATCAAAATATCCCTTACCCAGATTTGCTTATTGTTAACATTTTACCCCATTTATTTTATCATTTGTACTCTCTCCCCAATGTATGTTCGTGTATGGGTATGTATATATATGTGTGTGTGTGTGTATATGTATATATATGTTTGTGCCCAATGTGTGTTCATGTATGGGTATATATGAGTGTGTGTGTGTATATGTATATGTATATGTTTGTGTGTATATGTATGGCTTCCCAGGTTGAAACAGTGGTAAAGAACCCACCTGCCAGTGCAGAAGCTAAAAGAGTCGGGTTTGATCCCTGGGTCAGGAAGACCCCCTGAAATAGGAAATGACAACCCACTCCAGTATTCTTGCCTGGAAAATTCCATGGAGAGAGGAGCCTGGCATGCTACAGTCCATGGGGTCACAAAGCATCAGACACAACCAAACACACATATGTGTGCCTATATGTGTGTATCTTTTTGTGTATACATACACACAAACACAGTTTGTTTTTGTGAGTCATTTGAGGGTGTTATAAACATCATCACCCTTTACTCCTAAATATAGTACTTCATCGGAGAAGGCAATGGCAACCCACTCCAGTACTCTTGCCTGGAAAATCCCATGGACGGAGGAGCCTGGTAGGCTGCAGTCCATGGGGTCATGAAGAGTCGGGCATGACTGAGCGACTTCACTTTCACTTTTCACTTTCATGCATTGGAGAAGGAAACGGCAACCCACTCCAGTGTTCTTGCCTGGAGAATCCCAGGGACGGGGGAGCCTGGTGGGCTGCCGTCTATGGGGTCGCACAGAGTCAAACGCAACTTAGCAGCAGCAGCATAGTACTTCATTGTGTATTTCCTAAAAATACGTTAGGGTTATATATTATATAGCCATAGCACAGTTAACCAAACTCATAAATTTATCCTGATGCAGTACTTGTTGAATCAACTGTCCGTGTTCCAGATTTGTCAATTGACTTAAAAATAGCCCATGTAGAATTTTTCACCTGTAGTGCGGGATGCAGTCTAGAGTTAGGTGTTGATTTTTACTGTCATATCTTTTTAGCCTCCTTTAGTCTGAAACGTTTATAAATAATACAGCTCTAACTCATGTGTTTTCCTGATGTTGCCTCATGATTGTGTGGGGGTTATGCAGTCTTGGCTGGTATACTCTAGATGATGTATTCTCAAGGTGTCACTCTGGATTCATACAGCATCCATGTATCTCATTAGTGATACTAATTTTGATCACTCAGTCAAGGTTTAACCAACTTCTCTACTGTATAATTATTATTCCCTTTTGCAACTAACAAGCAATCAATGGGAGACAGTTAAGACAATGCAAACATCCTGTTCCATATAAAAATTTCATTTGAGGCATAGCATTTCTTGGTAATTCTTGCCTGACCCAGTCCTTATCGTAATCGTTTCAAACGGTGATTTTCTGGCCCTCCCTGTACATTCACCAGTCATCCCCTGGCATTGTGCTATAAGCGGTAGCCCTCCTTTCCCCCCCCATTTATTTATTTATTATCAGCATGGACTTCAGAATTCCTTTCTTATGTGGTTTGTAATTCATTCCTGTATTTAATTATTTTGGTACTCAGATTGTCCTAGATTTGGCCAGTGGGCTCTCCCTTCAGCTGGCTTGTCCTTGTGCCATGCCCCATCATTATTCTTTTTTTTCAAGTGCTTCCTTTCTGGCATAACAAAATGTTCCAAATTCATCCTGTACGTAGCCTCTCCCAGCCTTCAAGTCAGCCATTTATCCAAAGAGCCCTGTTGAATATTGTTTCTTAAAATGTATTTAATGACATACGATGAACAAGGACCAACAGGACTAGGGATGGGTGAAGGATGAGAAAGAGCAGGCTCTGTGCTCTTGTCACTATCCATAACATTTAGGTACTTTGGGTAATATGGCTGAGAAGCACAGAACTGGAGATTCTTTAAAATAATATTAAGAATATAGTTTTATTCTAAAACCAGAAAAAAAATTTTTGAGTAAATCAGTTTACTTTTTGTGCAGAAAAGAATACCTCAGCTTTGTTTTTTTCCTGCAGAGAGGGAGTCAGTAGAGAAGAGGAATTATGCTTAATCTTCAAGATTGCATTGTCTCTTGTAATCTCAACTTCATCTTCAACTTCTGATTAATGTTTGACTTATCAGATACTCCTAATTATAGCTGTGTTCACTTGTGTTAGTATCAGTTTCTCGTTTCAAGAGTTTATTCATATGTTTTATTTATTGCTGCCTCATTTTTAACTGGCTATTTGTTTGCGCTTTAAGGGTTACTATAATGAAAGATAAAGATACCAGGAGGAGTAAAGGGGTTGCATTTATTTTATTTTTGGATAAAGACTCTGCACAAAACTGTACCAGGGCAATAAACAACAAACAGGTAAGCCATTCGTTCCCAGCAAGGTTTTTCACCAAAAGTCTGTGTTCAAACCAGGCTACAAATGTGGGGATGCAGTGGATGGTCGGGTCTGGTGGATATCAGTAGTTCCTGGGGGTATTTTACTTATAGAAAAGAGGTCAAAACTGTACTGGGGTCCCAAAACACTGGTAGAATAAAAGGAATAAAATCTATTCTACAGGGAAGAATTTGTCACACCTACGTGGGCATTTGCTAAAATAATATAAAAAAATAGAATTGACAACTTGAGGAAATGGGATCCAATAACAGCAGTGTGGGGTTTCAATGAGATAATATCCTTCTGCATTTACATTTTTCTCTGGTCCAGTTATTTGGTAGAGTGATAAAAGCAAGCATTGCTATTGACAATGGAAGAGCAGCCGAGTTCATCCGAAGACGAAACTACTTTGATAAATCTAAGTGTTATGAATGTGGGGTGAGTATACCTAAAGCAGTATAATTTTCCATTTATTTACTTGAAGGTGTTTCTTACATCAGTGTTTTATTTGTGTTTTCCAGAACATATGGAAGGCTAAAGTCGAGTTATAGAAGTTTCACTTTGGGAATGTAGACTCACTTAAGTAAAAATTCAGTTGAAATATAGTATGATGTTGGAGAAGGCAATGGCACCCCACTCCAGTACTCTTGCCTGGAAAACCCCATGGACAGAGAAGCCGGGTAGGCTACAGCCCATGGGTTCGCTAGGAGTCAGACTCAACTGAGCGACTTCACTTTCACTTTTCACTTTCATGCATTGGAGAAGGAAACGGCAACCCACTCCAGTGTTCTTGCTTGGAGAATCCCAGGGATGGGGGAGCCTGGTGGACTGCCGTCTCTGGGGTTGCACAGAGTCGGACACAACTGAAGTGACTTAGCAGCAGCAGTAGCAGCATAGTATGATGTAAAGACAGTCTGAGTTGGGTAATATAGAGTGGTATTTTCTCCAGTTTCTAAATCTTTGAAAGTTGTTAGATTAAAAAGTGTTGAGACTAATTACTTACATTATTGTCTGAAAGATTTTAGTGACCCATAAATTTTTGCATTTCTATAGTATTGTGACAATGATTAAGTGTCACAGATCAGTAAAAACACTGTCATATGACCTATCCTCTATGGGATATTGTTTTGTAAAGTTTTTCCACCTATTGGTACTGCTAATAGTTCAGGAGCTGAACTATACCCAGATTTTCTTACCTAGTTTTCATCATTTATTAATATTGTTATCCATTTAAACTTTGGGTAATTAGGAGACATACATAGCCGCAGAGCAATTTTGCACAAGGCCCAAAATGATATCAAGGGATTTCAGTCTGGGTCTCATTGCTTTCTGTTTCTAAAATGTCTCCATATATATGATCCTGAGATTAATGGGAAGCTTTTACTGAAGGTAAAATTACTGAGAGACATTGTTCTGGCTACATGATTATATGGAAAATAGAAGGAAATGGTTTTTGGACTTCTTTCTCCAATGCCACTCACTCCCCCTCAAAAATATTTACATATAAAGACAGGTAAGTGAGTGGATAGATGGATGGGTAGACAGAAAGAGAGAGCGAGCAAGGTCCTGGGTAAGTTCTGTCAAATTTTGTGATTCTAACACCTAAGTTAATGTTTCAAAAACTGTGTTCCAGACTCCTGAGTTTTGTTTAAAAAAAGAAAGGAAGAGAGGGTGGAGTTACTATGGTCAGATAGATGAGTATATATATTCACAGTAGATATTATCCGAGAACTTCTGGGTAAATCTGTTAATCTGTCTTGGTTTATGGGTCCATAAATGTTTTATGTTATACTTTGTACATTATACTATTTCTTAAAACTCTTCCCCACCCCAAATCTGTTTATTTTAGCCTGGTTTTTCCAAAAGCTTTTGCATTGTTAAACCCCTTTTTTTGTACGGGATATGTTAACAGTTTTTGATATATCATTATTCCAAAACACTTTGCAAAATGGTTCTCTAAGTGCATCCTCTCAGCAGTTCCTTAATAATAATACCTTTTGGGTTCAGCCATGTCCCCAGGTATAAAAAGTACACAGTTGGTTTGATATTTTATAAAATAATACTTAAAAAGTATGATTAATTTTCTCTTCTGCTGTTTTAATCCTGGCTCAGTCTCTCCCCACACCCTCATTCTCACATAAATCTTCTTAAAGTTATTTTGGTAAGCTAATATACAGATTCATTGTCTTCTTTTACAACTCAGACAATGTTATGTCTCATTTTAATGTTACAGCTAGTCCAGCACTGTCAAATACAAATATATGCAAGCTACAAATGTAATTTTAAATGTTCTAATAGCCACATTAAAAAATAATAAACAGGGTAAAAATTAAATATATTTTATTTAATTCAAAATGTTATTTGAATTATGTAATTAATATTTTTAAAGTATAATATTTTATATTATTTTTCTCCTGCTGTCTTCACAATCCAGTATGTATCAATTCAAACAACTGATTCACAATCCAGTATGTATCAGTTCAAACAAATCAGTTCTAAGTAACCACAAGAGAATTATAACAAATGGCTGAGATTGTTGATATCTTTGAAGTTAGGAGTAGTTTTGTCCCCATTTTATCATACTAACTTAAAATTTTTACATTTAAGGTAGATGGTCCATTTAAATTTTGAATTTTTATATCCTGAATCTTGACATTTAATCTTAAGGAACCACCAAGTTTCTGTTTATAATACATAATGTATATATTTTCTTATTTTGTGTTACTAACACAAAAGTCCTATTTCTTCCTTTCCTTCTTAATGGGAAACAAAAGGAAAGTGGACACTTAAGTTATGCCTGTCCTAAAAATATGCTTGGAGAACGTGAACCTCCAAAGAAGAAAGAGAAAAAGAAAAAAAAGAAAATGCCTGAGCCAGAAGAAGAAATGTATGTATATCCACTCTCACCAAATACATTAAATGTATGCTGTCTTTTTACTTCTGTCCTTTTGCTATTGAGTGCATTTTGATTTTTTTAATAATTTAGTGAAGAAGTGGAAGAAAGTGAAGATGAAGGGGAAGATCCTGCTCTTGACAGCCTCAGTCAGGCCATAGCCTTCCAGGTATTCAGTAGTTCTTTTCCAAAGGCACCTGCCATAGCGCCCTTGAGTTAACAGTTTTATATTCCTTGCTTGCTTTATTAATCATCTCCTCATGACATCCTCTGTCTTTCCCCTCTGCCCCTAAACTTTAGGAGATAGGCTCTTTCTTTAAGATCTTCAGAATAGTGTGATGGAAAAGTTTATATTGGTTCTTTCTAGATTTTAAGGGCCCCACAACACTTTTAATATTATAATCTGTTTTCAATATAGAATTGAACAGAACTAATTGATTAAAATGAGTTTGCTGCTGCTGCTAAGTCGCTTCAGTTGTGTCTGACTCTGTGCTACCCCATAGACGGCAGCCCACCAGGCTATCCCGTCCTTGGGATTCTCCAGGCAAGAACGCTGGAGTGGGTTGCCATTTCCTTCTCCAATGCATGAAAGTGAAAGGTGAAAGTGAAGTCACTCAGTCGTGTCCAACTCTTAGCGACCCCATGGACTGCAGCCCACCAGGCTCCTCTGTCCATGGGATTTTCCAGGCAAGAGTACTGGAGTGGGGTGCCATTGCCTTCTCCAAAAATGAGTTTAGCCCCCAACAGAAAAGATTTTATTAAATCAAAGATACTGTTTTAAAGAAAGCTTCATTTTAAAACAAAACAAAAACATTTTTGATCATTAAAAATCCTAATACAAGTATATGAAACATTTTTTGAAGAAAATATATAACTTCCTGATTTTATATAACCAGTTATTTTGTTTTAATGTAGTTGAATAAATTATAAATGCATACATCAATTCATTTTTCCTTTTAGTTAATTCAGTATTTACCCAGGTCCAACAGCAATGGCAAGTAAGCTTCATTTCATATGCCTGTTAATTAATAAAAATTGCCCAGACTAATTCTGAGTAACATGGTAAGACTGGGAGAAAACTTGGGGGTAGGACAAATAATATTTAATATTATTTTAATGTTATTAATATTAAGCAGATTATTGATTTTTTGTTTGTTTATTTTCCAAATAACCTTTACAGCAAGCCAAAATTGAAGAAGAACAAAAAAAATGGAAACCCAGTTCAGGAGGTCCTTCAACATCAGATGATTCAAGACGCCCAAGGATAAAGAAAAGCACATACTTCAGTGATGAGGAGGAACTTAGTGATTAAAAATAAATATATTATGTAAATATCATTAAAAAAAATTTTTNCAGCAAGCCAAAATTGAAGAAGAACAAAAAAAATGGAAACCCAGTTCAGGAGGTCCTTCAACATCAGATGATTCAAGACGCCCAAGGATAAAGAAAAGCACATACTTCAGTGATGAGGAGGAACTTAGTGATTAAAAATAAATATATTATGTAAATATCATTAAAAAAATTTTTTTAAGTCTTGGAGTACCAAGTTCCCTTGGGACTAAAAATTACTTTTAGAGTTTGAACATAAGAACAGTTAGTACCAAATACTTTTTTACTTTAGATAGTTGATAGGAAATGGTAATTTTATAGTATCATGTGTATCTTGCATCAAGATTTGCTAATAATCATTTATCTTGGAAACAGTTCATTTGAATAAAAAATGAAATGTAATACTATTATAACAATGCTATCCCAAGTAGAAAGTCAAAGTCTCTCAGTCCTGTCTGACTCTTTGTGACCCCATGGACTATACAGTCCCATGGAATTCTCCAGGCCAGAAATACTGGAATGGGCAGCCTTTCCCTTCTCCAGGGGATCTTCCCAACCCAGGGATCAAACTCAAGTCTCCCACATTGCAGGTGTATTGTTTACCAGCTGAGCCAGAAAGGTAGATAGTAAAAAGATTTGAGAAGTTCATTATAAAAGTTTATTCATGATTGGTTTATATAAGAACTTTTGAAATAAATTTCCTCTTNAACCCAGGGATCAAACTCAAGTCTCCCACATTGCAGGTGTATTGTTTACCAGCTGAGCCAGAAAGGTAGATAGTAAAAAGATTTGAGAAGTTCATTATAAAAGTTTATTCATGATTGGTTTATATAAGAACTTTTGAAATAAATTTCCTCTTAAAAAAAAAAAAAAATCCACCTGCCAATGCAGGGGACATGGGTTCGATCCCTGGTTCAGGAAGACTGCACATGCTATAGGGCAACTAAGCCTCCTCAGTAAGCCTGCACTCTAGAGCCTCTGTGTTGCAACTACTGAGGCCCACACACCCTAAGGCCCACGCTCTGCAGTAAGAGAAGTCACCACACTGAGATGCCTATGTGCCTCAGTGAAGAGGGGCTCTCACTGTCTGCGACTGGAGAAAGCCGGTGCACAGCAACACAGACGCAATAAAGCAAAAAACATTCTTAATTAATTAAAGAAGAATAAAATGTTTAGGAGTAAACCTAACCCAGGGGGTGAAAGACTTGTATGCTGAAAAGTAGAACACTGTTGAAAAGAATTAAGACATAAACAAATGCAAAGTTCTATGGTCTGAATGTTTCTATACACCAAAATCCATATATTAGAATCTCACCAGAAACTAATACAACATTGTAAATCAACTATATGTCAATTAAAAAAAAAAACATGAGAAGTTCATTATAAAAGTTTATTCATGATTGGTTTATATAAGAACTTTTGAAATAAATTTCCTCTTTAAAATAAAAGCTTCATAAAGACTGTGGAAAGTTTGGAGTGATTTATTGTTATTCATGTTAATAAAGTTTTCTCAAGAGAACTTTATTTTTCAATGTAGGTGTTCTGTTATCTTACTTCTTTTATCTTTATATCTATCTGGATACATTGCAGTCACCCATAAAATATATAAAGTAAAGTAGCTCTCAGAAGCTTGTAGCCAAACAGTAGTAATTTGTCCTGCCTTTGGCGTCAAGTTCCATTCCTCAGAAGCAGCCAGCAGCTTCTTTATTTCTTTTCACATGTAAATACATCTTGCTAAATAAAATACATATATTTCTGCCACTTAATCCATAAAGGAATGAAGGAGGACTTTTCAATCTCTACTCCCCTCTGCCCTCCTCCACTTTCACAATATGACTGTTAAAATTTTTGGTTAAATCCATATCTTACTGCTTTTATTTTATGATCATTGAAATACTGTTCACTTCAGAGCTAATGAATATACTATGATTACATTTTTCTTAGAGTCAATAGCTGTCTTATTTTTTGTGTGTGTTTTATCTTTCTTTGTATTTATGACTAAATCTTCCCATACCCTTTGCAGATAGTTACATGGGAATGACATTATGAAGCCTTTAATTTTCTGTTTTCTCTAGTTCTCTACTATTGCAGTCAGTCAGTCATGTTCGACTCTTTGTGACCCCATGGACTGTAGCCCACCAGGCTTCTCTGTCCATGGAGTTCTCCAAGTAAGAATACTGGAATGGGTTGCCATTTCCATCTTCTTAACCCAGGGATCAAATCTAGGTCTCCCACATTGCAGGCAGACTCTACCGACTGAGCCGTCAGGGAAGCCATATTTCTCTACCACTGAGTGTTTTTAAAAAGAATATCTATTGATTAGTTTCTTAATTACTAAAAGCAATAAAAACTTTTCCACTTTGAAAACTATAAAAGCAGGTGTTAACGCCTCTCCAGCAAAACATTCTAGATCTCAGTAAGGAAATCAGACAAAATGACTGAATGCTAGACTAGTGACAGAAACAATATATAGAAAGTTTAAATAGTAAATGAAAATATTTTATCAAAACATCTATTAAAAACAGTGGAACAGTAGTTTTTTACCTAACTAAAAAATGAGTGGTGATGAAGATGTCATAAGAATAGTTATATACTGGCTAATTTCTAAAGGGTAATTTAACAGGTATCATCTATTAAGTTCTACTGTTCGAACCAAAAATAGCATCCCATTTTATCCTAGGGTACTGGAGAAGAAATGGCAACCCACTCCAGTATTCTTGCCTGGAAAACTCTATGGACAGAGGAGCCTGGTAGGCTACAGTCCATGGGGTTGCAAAGAGTCAGACACGACTGAGCAACTTCACTTTGACTTTCTAGTCAGAAATACAAATATTTATGTATAAAGGTATGATTTAAAATTCAAAACATATGCAAAATGATTATTAGCATTAAAGTGTTTCANTCTATGGACAGAGGAGCCTGGTAGGCTACAGTCCATGGGGTTGCAAAGAGTCAGACACGACTGAGCAACTTCACTTTGACTTTCTAGTCAGAAATACAAATATTTATGTATAAAGGTATGATTTAAAATTCAAAACATATGCAAAATGATTATTAGCATTAAAGTGTTTCAGAGAATTCTTAATGGGATAGGAAAACATTCTGGGTTTAATGGCAAGTGCAAAAGACCTCCTGTGTATGGATACATATAGACAAGGTAGTAATGGCACAGTAGTCAAGACTATAATCTCTTGACAGACCTACCTAGATTTCTGTGGTCAGGTTTCCACTTGGGGCATTTAGCATTGGACCACTTACTTAACCTGAGTTATTTGAAAAATAAAAAGATACAAACGACACCAACGGGAAAATACTATATAATTCTACCTATGTGAAGTACCTGAGATAGGTTAGTTCATAGAGACAGTAGAATCTAGGTTACCAGGGACTGGGACGAAGGGGAAGTGAGTGTTACTGAGTAATGGGTACTGAGTTTTTGCTGGGGATGATGAAAAAGTTTTAGGTCTCGATAATGGTGATGGTTTCACAACATTGTGATGCCACTAAATTGTATACTTAAAACTATTTAAAATGGTAAAATTTTTATATATTTTATCTCACAAACAAATGGACAGTCATAACTGGTTAAAATTTTTGTGTAAAGAGCAGTTAGGCCACCAAGACCCTCCCTGCCCGTCCCTAGTCATGCTGAACCATGATACTTATAGTCTCCTTCCCCTGTTAATGTCCAGAACACTCCCAGGTAAGTTCAAGCTGAGGTTGGGGGGCAGGGAAGGGAGTCCTTCCTTCCTTGTATAAAAAGACAGACACTGGAAATTTGGGTCCTAAAAAAAAACCTTCAACAAAGTCCCTCAAGCTGATAAAAGGTGGCGGTAGTGGTACTGGTACATGCTTCTGACTAGCTTTTAGGTGCTTCATATTCAAATACGAACAGACACATAAGCATCAACCACAGCAGAATCCAAATGACTAGACCAAAAAAATGGAGCTTACAGGAGCTCAGGAATTCTGGCTTTAAAACTCTTGACTCCTGAGTTTCAGAGAAAAGAACTGAGGCTTATAATAGACTGGTTGTTTCTAATTTGAGAACATTCAATCAGAGAATGCCTGTCTTACCAGATATGTTTTCTTTCCATCTGCAATCACTTATTCATTTGGAGTTTTTGCCAGGTGTCTATTTTGGAACTGCTGCTTACAATTTTCAGATTATCATAAAGAAGGCCACATAGAATAGGACAGATTTATAAGTGCATGTGTGAATGCATGCTTCAGCTGTGTCTGACTCTGCGACCCCGGGGACTATAGCCCATCAGGCTCCTCTGTCCATGGCCTTCTCTAGATAAGAATGCTGGAGTAGGTTGCCATGCCCTCCTCCAGGGGAACTTTCCAACCCAGGGATCGAACCCGCATCTCTTATATCTCCTGCAGTGGCAGGCAGATTCTTTACACTAGGGCCATGTGGGAAGCCCTTATTTATAAGTTTTAAATGTTAATACATTTCTTTGTGTTATATTCCATAGGTGTAATATGTGGTACACAACAATGTTCATGAAGTATTTAGGCATTAACATGTAATAGTAAAACCCTGGCTAGAGCAGTACTTGAAAGTTTTACATAGAATATACCAGAGCTAGACCAGTAATATAGATGCAATTATTAAAAGAGGAGTGAAAAGTGATTATAAAAGGTGGGATGAAGAGTCACTGGATCACATAACTAGGACAGTTCAGCTTCAGAAATGGATGAAGGGGTTAAAATCTCATTAGAAATCTTTTCCATGTCCCATAGCCACTGCTTTCCTCTATCAGTCAGTTCAGTCGCTCAGTTGTGTCCGACTCTTTGTGACCCTATGAACCACAGCACACCAGGCCTACCTGTCCATCACCAACTCCCGGAGTTCACTCAAATTCACATCCGTCAAATCAGCGATGCCATCCAGCCATCTCATCCTCTGTCATCCCCTTCTCCTCCTGCCCCCAATCCCTCCCAGCATCAGGGTCTTTTCCAGTGAGTCAGCTTTTCACATCAGGTGGCCAAAGTATTGGAGTTTCAGCTTCAACATCAGTCCTTTCAATGAACATCCAGGACTGATCTCCTTTAGGATGGACTGATTGGATCTCCTTGAAGCCCAAGGGACTCTCAAGAGTCTTCAACACCACAGTTCAAAAGCATCAATTCTTCGGCGCTCAGCTTTCTTCACAGTCCAACTCTCACATCCATACATGACCACTGGAAAAACCGTAGTCTTGACTAGATGGACCTTTGTTGGCAAAGTAATGTCTGTACTTTTTAATATGCTGTCTAGGTTGGTCATAACTTTCCTTCCAAAGAGTAAGCATCTTTTAATTTCACGGCTGCAATAACCATCTGCAGTGATTTTGGAGCCCAGAAAAATAAAGTCTGACACTGTTTCCCCATCTATTTGCCATGAAGTGATGGGAGCGGATGCCATGATCTTCGTTTTCTGAATGTTGAGCTCTAAGCCAACTTTCTCTCCTCTTACACTTTCATCAAGAGGCTCTTTAGTTCTTCTTCACTTTCTGCCATAAGGGTGGTGTCATCTGCATATCTGAGGTTATTGATGTTTCTCCCAGCAATCTTGATTCCAGCTTGTGCTTCCTCCAGCCCAGCATTTCTCATGATGTACTCTGCATAGAAGTTAAATAAGCAGGGTGACAGTATACAGCCTTGACGTACTCCTTTTCCTGTTTGGAACCAGTCTGTTGTTCCCTGTCCAGTTCTAACTGTTGCTTCCTGACCTGCATACAGGTTTCTCAAGAGGCAGGTCAGGTGGTCTGGTATTCCCNTTTTCCTATTTGGAACCAGTCTGTTGTTCCATGTCCAGTTCTAACTGCTGCTTCCTGATCTGCATACAGGTTTCTCAAGAAGCATGTCAGGTGGTCTGGTATTCCCATCTCTTTCAGAATTTTCCATAGTTTATTGTGATCCACACAGTCAAAGACTTTGGCTAGTCAATAAAGCATAAATAGATGTTTTTCTAGAACTCTTTTGCTTTTTCAATGGTCCAGTGGATGTTGGCAATTTAATCTCTGTTTCCTCTGCCTTTTCTAAAACCAGCTTGTGTGGACTGCTCCAAATTGGAGAGATAGTATCAAGATTTACAGCCTCTAACAGAGATCCTAGGCTCTGCACCCTGACTGAAGCAAGCCTATCTCTATTCCCTTATTGCAATGAATGGACATATGTAAACATCAGACTCAGTTAGGGGAAGCTACAGGCTCTAAACTGAGGCCCCGCGCATCAAGATCACTCTATTCTCCTACAAATGACACTTGGAAGGGCCTGAGGAAACCATATCTCAAAGTGGACCTCATTCACTGATGAAAATTTTCCTTTAAAGACATTTTAAAGGCATTCATTGAAAGGCAGGAAAAGCCTTCAAGATTTTGCAAGGAGAATTGTGGAATAAATGGAAATAAGTAAGATAGGTCCTGTTCGCAATAACTCACTATCTGCTGAAGGAGACAGAGCTGTACAGATATAATGATAGTGTTAGACTATTATAAGTGCTGTAAAATATGTGTAAGAATTATTGAAAGAGAAGAGAAGAAGGCATCTATATAGGCTGAGGAAGTAAAGAAAGCCCCTTGGAGAAGGAAGACTATCAGGGGCTGGCCTCAGTGATCAAACCATTATCTTCAACTATTAGCCTTTAGCTTCACAAGACTTCAGCACCAGTTTGATCAAAGAGACATTTGAGGAGTATATGACGTGCTATGTTGGAGAAAAGGTTCTAGAAATTGTGTGCAGTCTTTTGATATGGGATTTGCTTCAGCAATATGAGCCCTTGAGATTTTTCTCATCTCTTCCTACATACTTTTTTGCTCTTTATGATTCTTGTTGGCCACTAGCAGGTAGGGGCTCTGATCTAGGTTCTGTCAAAACTATTTGAGTTTCAAGTAACATAAGCTAACACAAGAGAACTCCAGCAAAAAAAAAAAAAAAAAAAAGCTAAAACTGTGAAAGTCTTATGAAACCCAAGGGACAGAATATTGTTGAACCTCAGAACAAAATTGCTATCAGAAACTGGAAAAGCTGCTAAGAATCCAAGCATTATTCCCTCACTCTCATTTCTGCTTCTCTCTGGGAATCGTTTTCATTCTTCTTTTTATATATCTATTCTTACTTCTTCTCAAGGCATATGTATATAAAAAGAGACAGCTACCCCAGATGTTCAAGTTTCCAGTGTGTCCTTCATATTCTACCATTCACGTGAGTTAACCAGTTATCTCTGGATTCCTATTTCACACTCCAGGTAAAGAGAATTGGTTTACACTAACCTGAGCTATTTGTCTCCTTTTGCTGCAATAACCTCAGATAAGCAGATGACACCACCCTTATGGCAGAAAGCGAAGAAGAACTGAAGAGCCTCTTGATAAAAGTGAAAGAGGAGAGTGAAAAGTTGACTTAAAGCTCAACATTCAGAAAACTAAAGATCATGGCATCCAGTCCCATCACTTCATGGCAAATAGATGGGGAAACAATGGAAACAGTGACAGGCTTTATCTTTTTGGGCTCCCAAAGCACTGCAGATGGTGGCTGCAGCCATGAAATTAAAAGACACTTATTCTTTGGAAGAAAACCTATGACCAGCCTACACAACATATTAAAAAGCAGAGACGTTAGTTTGCCAACAAAGGTCCGTCTAGTCAAGGCTCTGGTTTTTCCAGTAGTCATGTATGGATGTGACAGTTGGACCATAAAGAAGGCTGAGTGCCGAAAAATGGATGCTTTTGAACTGTGGTGCTGGAGAAGACTTGTGAGAGTCCCTTGGACTGCAAGGAGATCCAACCAGTCCATACTAAAGGAGATCAGTCCTGAGTATTCATTGGAAGGACTGATGCTGAAGCTGAAGCTCCAATACTTTGGCCACCTGATGTGAAGAACTGACTCACTGGAAAAGAGCCTGATGCTGGGAGGGATTGAAGGCGGGAGTAGAAGGGGTCGTCAGAGAGTGAGATGGTTGGAAGGCATCACTGACTTGATGGACATGAGTTTGAACAGGTTCTGGGAGTTGGTGATGGACAGGGAAGCCTGGAGTGCTGCAGTCCATGGGGTCTAAAAGAGTCGGACATGACTGAGCAATGGAACTGAACTGGTCCAGTTTAAGCTTTTAACATCCAATTTTAACATCTAATTCTAATGGGTGTGTGTACTGGGGTTGGCGGGGGGCAGGTTCCCAACACATTCGAGCAATTCTCAGACACCAGCTAGGTGTTCTACAACTCAGCTCAGTTCTCACACTATTTACCTGGAGACAACCAGTCCCACAAAACTGACTTCTACTTCAGATGCCAATCTCAAGCCCAGGCTATTACCCATGCTTCTGACCAATTGGCTGCAGACTGTAAGTTCCAGTGACCCTCCCTCCTTGGGTTATAGATTAAGGGTTCAGTCCTACAAGACTGCTCCCCCCTCTTCAGATCTCAAGTACAGATGGTCCCCTGGGCTTCTGATCAGCTAGCTATAAATCAGAGGTTCCCTCCATCTCCTCTTTGGGTTTGATTGACTTGCTAGAGTGGCTCACAGAACTCAGAGAAACATTTTACTTACTAGGTGACTCATTTATTATTATTATTATTTTCATTATTTTTGCAGGAAATGAAAAAATCTGGAAAGTTTAAGATGATCATAAAATGTTATCATTTTATGTTGCTTGATGCAGTGTTTCTTGATATATAAGTGCTCCTTCACACCAAAGGGATGCTTGTGCCTAGAGCCTATCACCCAGCCACCATCCCAGCCAGGGATAGGACGGGTGGACACAGAGTTTTCAGGAATTTCTTCCTAGGAAGGATGGGCAAAGACTAAGGTGGCAGGTGGAAATGGCAATGCACCCTAGGCCTTGCTCCTGTGGTGATGTGGCAGCTGTCCATTACCCCGACAGTCTCCTGGAAGTGCTGCAAATGTGGGTTCTCCTCCTGCCAAATGAGGGACCTCGGCCCCTGCAGTAGGAACTCGTAGTGGCCGTCTGCATGGAACTGATGCACGTGGACGGTGAACTTGAGGGCTGAGGCCCTTTGCAATACTGACGCCCCAGGGCAGCCTGCTATTGGATCTCCTATGATGAGGCCTCCAGCAGCTTAGGTACCCAGGCTAGGCACTTTTGATGATGGCCCAGGCTCTCCGCGATGCTGGCAAGCAGATGGCCAAGCTCGTGGGGTCCCTTGAGGTACGGTTTCCTGGGAAAGCCAGTCACTTCTTGTGAAGGTACAGAAGGTAGTGGATGTTGAGGCCCTCTGTGGACTCCACGTAGAGTCTGGGAAACTTTCCCCAGCAGGGAGCCAGCTCCCCAGGCAACTGCCTCTGCAGGCCTCACTGTGCTCTCGGACATCAAGCCTGCCCTGAGACTTCTGGAACTTTCCACAAACAGACTGACTGGAGAAACGGCGAGATAGTGGGCTCTTCAGGCCCACCAGGTGCGAGGCATCATCCTGAAGGTGGGGGCCAGAGGTAGTGTCAAGGATGGGACCTAAGCTGGGGTCCTCCCCATCCCTTTGGGCCAGCCTGACATTATAGGTGGACCAGCTGGACACAAGACAGCGCTGCAGGGTCAAGTGTCCGGGAGCTAGTGGGTTTTTGCACCATCAATCAAGTGCAGGATTTCCTTCCTACTGGAGGCAACCAGGGGTCCACATATGTATGGGTATATGAACTGACCTCAGTGCTTCACTTCCTGTTCTGCCTACTGGCCCAACAAGCAGCAACAGTGTGTGCAAGCAGGGACGGCACCGGTGTGTCTCTGTAGCCTTCTGCTAGGATTTCTTTTCTTTGTTAAGTTTATATTGGCGTATAATTGATTTACAATGTTGTGTTAGTTTCAGATGTATGGCAAAGTCATTCCATTATACGTGTTAGATTATTATTATTATTATTAGTTTATTATAGAAGGGTATAACTTTTGAACAGTGAAATGGAAGATTTGCATATGGGGAAGGGTGGGGAGCTCCCATGTCCTCTCCAGGAACTCATGAATCCCCTTGAATCTCCACTGTTTAGCCACCTGGAAGCTCTCGAAACCTTGTCCTTCAGCTTTATGCAGGTTTCATTACACAGGCACGAGTGATGAAATCAATGAGCATTGGTATTTGACTTCAAAGTCCAGTTCTCTTCTCTCCCCAGAAGATGGAGGTGGGCCTGAAAATTCTAACCCTCTAATCACAAAGTTGGTTCTCCTGACAACCAGCCTCTATCATCCTTAAGTAAGATTCAACAGTCACCTCATTAACATAACAAGAGACACCTTAATTGCTCTCAGCATCAGAAATTCCAAAGGTTTTAAGATCTATGTATCAGAAATGGGGATGAAAACCAAATATACAGTTGAATCTTGAACAACTTAAGCCTTTTGGTTGCCTATCCCTAGGGAGTCAAAAATCTAAGTACAGCTACCTGCTAAAAAAAATAAAAAGGAACTGATAAATGACTCACCCAACGACAGGAAGCTGAAACATTTTGGACAGAATCAAGACTCAAACCCTAGTTCATTTGATTCTACATATTGCTATCTTTATGGGCTTCCCTCTGATGGTAGAGAATCTGCCTGCAATGCAGGAAACCCAGGTGCAATATCTGGGTCAAGGTATTCTTACCTTGAGAATTCCATGGACAGAGGCCCCTGGCAGGCTACAGTCCATGGGAGACACATAGAACCCGACATGACTGAGCGAATAACACACACACACACACACACACACACACACAAAAAAAAAAAAAAAAAAAAGCTAAAACTGTGAAAGTCTTATGAAACCCAAGGGACAGAATATTGTTGAACCTCAGAACAAAATTGCTATCAGAAACTGGAAAAGCTGCTAAGAATCCAAGCATTATTCCCTCACTCTCATTTCTGCTTCTCTCTGGGAATCGTTTTCATTCTTCTTTTTATATATCTATTCTTACTTCTTCTCAAGGCATATGTATATAAAAAGAGACAGCTACCCCAGATGTTCAAGTTTCCAGTGTGTCCTTCATATTCTACCATTCACGTGAGTTAACCAGTTATCTCTGGATTCCTATTTCACACTCCAGGTAAAGAGAATTGGTTTACACTAACCTGAGCTATTTGTCTCCTTTTGCTGCAATAACCTCAGATAAGCAGATGACACCACCCTTATGGCAGAAAGCGAAGAAGAACTGAAGAGCCTCTTGATAAAAGTGAAAGAGGAGAGTGAAAAGTTGACTTAAAGCTCAACATTCAGAAAACTAAAGATCATGGCATCCAGTCCCATCACTTCATGGCAAATAGATGGGGAAACAATGGAAACAGTGACAGGCTTTATCTTTTTGGGCTCCCAAAGCACTGCAGATGGTGGCTGCAGCCATGAAATTAAAAGACACTTATTCTTTGGAAGAAAACCTATGACCAGCCTACACAACATATTAAAAAGCAGAGACGTTAGTTTGCCAACAAAGGTCCGTCTAGTCAAGGCTCTGGTTTTTCCAGTAGTCATGTATGGATGTGACAGTTGGACCATAAAGAAGGCTGAGTGCCGAAAAATGGATGCTTTTGAACTGTGGTGCTGGAGAAGACTTGTGAGAGTCCCTTGGACTGCAAGGAGATCCAACCAGTCCATACTAAAGGAGATCAGTCCTGAGTATTCATTGGAAGGACTGATGCTGAAGCTGAAGCTCCAATACTTTGGCCACCTGATGTGAAGAACTGACTCACTGGAAAAGAGTCTGATGCTGGGAGGGATTGAAGGCGGGAGTAGAAGGGGTCGTCAGAGAGTGAGATGGTTGGAAGGCATCACTGACTTGATGGACATGAGTTTGAACAGGCTCTGGGAGTTGGTGATGGACAGGGAAGCCTGGAGTGCTGCAGTCCATGGGGTCTAAAAGAGTCGGACATGACTGAGCAATGGAACTGAACTGGTCCAGTTTAAGCTTTTAACATCCAATTTTAACATCTAATTCTAATGGGTGTGTGTACTGGGGTTGGCGGGGGGCAGGTTCCCAACACATTCGAGCAATTCTCAGACACCAGCTAGGTGTTCTACAACTCAGCTCAGTTCTCACACTATTTACCTGGAGACAACCAGTCCCACAAAACTGACTTCTACTTCAGATGCCAATCTCAAGCCCAGGCTATTACCCATGCTTCTGACCAATTGGCTGCAGACTGTAAGTTCCAGTGACCCTCCCTCCTTGGGTTATAGATTAAGGGTTCAGTCCTACAAGACTGCTCCCCCCTCTTCAGATCTCAAGTACAGATGGTCCCCTGGGCTTCTGATCAGCTAGCTATAAATCAGAGGTTCCCTCCATCTCCTCTTTGGGTTTGATTGACTTGCTAGAGTGGCTCACAGAACTCAGAGAAACATTTTACTTACTAGGTGACTCATTTATTATTATTATTATTTTCATTATTTTTGCAGGAAATGAAAAAATCTGGAAAGTTTAAGATGATCATAAAATGTTATCATTTTATGTTGCTTGATGCAGTGTTTCTTGATATATAAGTGCTCCTTCACACCAAAGGGATGCTTGTGCCTAGAGCCTATCACCCAGCCACCATCCCAGCCAGGGATAGGACGGGTGGACACAGAGTTTTCAGGAATTTCTTCCTAGGAAAGATGGGCAAAGACTAAGGTGGCAGGTGGAAATGGCAATGCACCCTAGGCCTTGCTCCTGTGGTGATGTGGCAGCTGTCCATTACCCCGACAGTCTCCTGGAAGTGCTGCAAATATGGGTTCTCCTCCTGCCAAATGAGGGACCTCGGCCCCTGCAGTAGGAACTCGTAGTGGCCGTCTGCATGGAACTGATGCCCGTGGACGGTGAACTTGAGGGCTGAGGCCCTTTGCAATACTGACGCCCCAGGGCAGCCTGCTATTGGATCGCCTATGATGAGGCCTCCAGCAGCTTAGGTACCCAGGCTAGGCACTTTTGATGATGGCCCAGGCTCTCCGCGATGCTGGCAAGCAGATGGCCAAGCTCGTGGGGTCCCTTGAGGTACGGTTTCCTGGGAAAGCCAGTCACTTCTTGTGAAGGTACAGAAGGTAGTGGATGTTGAGGCCCTCTGTGGACTCCACGTAGAGTCTGGGAAACTTTCCCCAGCAGGGAGCCAGCTCCCCAGGCAACTGCCTCTGCAGGCCTCACTGTGCTCTCGGACATCAAGCCTGCCCTGAGACTTCTGGAACTTTCCACAAACAGACTGACTGGAGAAACGGCGAGATAGTGGGCTCTTCAGGCCCACCAGGTGCGAGGCGTCATCCTGAAGGTGGGGGCCAGAGGTAGTGTCAAGGATGGGACCTAAGCTGGGGTCCTCCCCATCCCTTTGGGCCAGCCTGACATTATAGGTGGACCAGCTGGACACAAGACAGCGCTGCAGGGTCAAGTGTCCGGGAGCTAGTGGGTTTTTGCACCATCAGTCAAGTGCAGGATTTCCTTCCTACTGGAGGCAACCAGGGGTCCACATATGTATGGGTATATGAACTGACCTCAGTGCTTCACTTCCTGTTCTGCCTACTGGCCCAACAAGCAGCAACAGTGTGTGCAAGCAGGGACGGCACCGGTGTGTCTCTGTAGCCTTCTGCTAGGATTTCTTTTCTTTGTTAAGTTTATATTGGCGTATAATTGATTTACAATGTTGTGTTAGTTTCAGATGTATGGCAAAGTCATTCCATTATACGTGTTAGATTATTATTATTATTATTAGTTTATTATAGAAGGGTATAACTTTTGAACAGTGAAATGGAAGATTTGCATATGGGGAAGGGTGGGGAGCTCCCATGTCCTCTCCAGGAACTCATGAATCCCCTTGAATCTCCACTGTTTAGCCACCTGGAAGCTCTCGAAACCTTGTCCTTCAGCTTTATGCAGGTTTCATTACACAGGCACGAGTGATGAAATCAATGAGCATTGGTATTTGACTTCAAAGTCCAGTTCTCTTCTCTCCCCAGAAGATGGAGGTGGGCCTGAAAATTCTAACCCTCTAATCACAAAGTTGGTTCCCCTGACAACCAGCCTCCATCATCCTTAAGTAAGATTCAACAGTCACCTCATTAACATAACAAGAGACACCTTAATTGCTCTCAGCATCAGAAATTCCAAAGGTTTTAAGATCTATGTATCAGAAATGGGGATGAAAACCAAATATACAGTTGAATCTTGAACAACTTAAGCCTTTTGGTTGCCTATCCCTAGGGAGTCAAAAATCTAAGTACAGCTACCTGCTAAAAAAAATAAAAAGGAACTGATAAATGACTCACCCAACGACAGGAAGCTGAAACATTTTGGACAGAATCAAGACTCAAACCCTAGTTCATTTGATTCTACATATTGCTATCTTTATGGGCTTCCCTCTGATGGTAGAGAATCTGCCTGCAATGCAGGAAACCCAGGTGCAATATCTGGGTCAAGGTATTCTTACCTTGAGAATTCCATGGACAGAGGCCCCTGGCAGGCTACAGTCCATGGGAGACACATAGAACCCGACATGACTGAGCGAATAACACACACACACACACACACACACACACACACACACACACTCTGCTATCTTAGGGCTTCTTGAGTGGCTCAGTGGTAAAGAACCTGCTTGCCAATGCAGGAGATGCAAGAGACTCAGGATCAACCCCTGATTCAGGAAGATCCCCTGGAGTAAGAAACGGCAACCCACTCCAATATTCTTGCCTGGAAAACCCTATGGACAGAGGAACCTGGCAGGCTGCAGTCCTTGGGGTCACAGAGTCTAACACTGCTGAGTGACTGACCACACACACACATTGAGATCTTTAATTGAACATAAATGCTTCTCTACTGGAGAAGGCAATGGCACCCCACTCCAGTACTCTTGCCTGGAAAATCTCATGGATGGAGGAGCCTGGTTGGCTGCAGTCCATGGGGTCGCTAAAGGTCAGACATGACTGAGTGACTTCCCTTTCACTTTTCACTTTCATGCATTGGAGAAGGAAATGGCAACCCACTCCAGTGTTCTTGCCTGGAGAATCCCAGGGATGGGGGAGCCTGGTGGGCTTCCATCTATGGGGTCGCACAGAGTCGACATGACTGAAGCGACTTAGCAGCAGCAGCAGCAGCTTCCCTGCATTTAAAGATCTGTGAAATGAAAATACAGGTATTATATTTATTGAAAATAATCCATGTATAATTGGACCCACACAGTTCAAACCAGCTTCGTTCAAGGGTCAACTGTGTATTTCTTCTTGCAAATCACAATATCACACCAATCAACTTTGTCCATAGGCTGGGTCAAAGAGTGTAAACACAGCTGTCCATGTCCCATTCCTGTGGTAGAAAGAAGTTCTTTTTGAAAAAAAGAAGCTCCTTTCCATCTCCCTCCCCATACATCTCACCCTCTCCTTCCTCCCACCCCAGCCCCCCATGTCATAAGTCTGTTCTCTAAGTCTGTTTCTCCATTGCTGCCTGCAAATAAATTCATCAGTTCCGTCTTTCTAGATTCCAAATATATGCATTAGTATACAATATTTATCTTTCTCTTTCTGACTTACTTCACTCTGTGTAATAAGCTCCAGGTTCATCCCCCTCATTGAGGGAGGGGACATGTATACCTATGGCTGATTCATGTTGATGTTTGACAGAAAACAACAAAATCCTTTTAACCAATTATCCTTCAACTTAAAAATAAATAAATAACTGGGAATTAAAAAGGGGAAGGATTGCTCAGAGACTGGGCAGATCACTTCCTCCCACTTCATCTCTAAAAAGAACACCCCATCTGTCCCTTTCCAAAGGCCATGCTGCAGGAGAATCACAAGTGACCAGGCTAGGGAAAGTTCATGTATGAGGAGAAATACGAACAAAGAACACTACTAATTTTAAATACCATTGTTCAAAATAACATCGACGTGAACCTAATCTTTGTGACCCTTGACCACATCAAAGCTGTGTTTCCTTGTGTTCCCACAGGGCACACAAGTCTATTTTGCTTGGTCTCAAGAACTTTATCTTCTACCAGGTGTATCATTCTGCCTAACATTTGTGTATGTGATGCTCCCAAACAAGGTGGGATCATGTAGGTCCTGGAAAGTCCAAACTCTTTTGGTATCAAACATAAAGCCTTTCAGACTCTTGACACTTGCTCCTTCTCCAGGCTCAACTATGTCCACTCCTGATCTTGTAGTTTATGTTGCAGGCATTTAGAATTTCATATACTTCCTGAAGCGATGAACAGTGTTTGTGACTCCATGCCTCTGGACGTCTTGCTCCCTCTTTCTGGAAACTTCTCATCATTTATCCATATCATAAACTCCTTATCACCTGTTAAAAACTGACTCACATATATCCCTTTCCTGGAAGCTCTCCTTCAGACTTACAGACACACACACACACCACTAAATATGATGACGAAGTGGCCTAACCCAACACAAAGTGGCACTCTGAGGCTGGGTACCTCCGTTCAAAGCACCATATCTGTGTGCTCAGGGTTTCCCTGATGACTCGGTGAGTAAAGAATCTCCCTGCAATGCAGGAGACGCAGGAGACGCAGGTTTGATCCCTAGGTCAAGAAGATCCCCTAGAGAAGGAAATGACAACTCACTCCAATATTCTTGCCTGGAAAACTTCATGGACAGAGGAGCTTGGTGGTCTACATTCCAAAGAGTCCCTTTTTCTTCATTCCTGAATTATTCTTGTGCACTAAATGTGACCCTAAGCTCCCTTAGGATGACTTTGTTTCATTTATCTTCCTATTTATTTCCTGCAAACAAACACATCTTTGGGCAAGAAAGTAATGTAACTTGGAGTTTAAATGTAACTTGGCTTCAAATCATAGTATTTCCAACTCTTAGATGTAACCAGGAGATGTGCGGGACAGGGAAACCCGGCGTGCTGTGGCCCATGGGACTGCAAAGAGCTGCATGTGACTGAGTGACTGAACATCAGCTGCTGTAACCCTGGGCAAGGTGTCTCATTCTCTAGGTCTGTGTTCACACCTATAAAATGGGAATAAGCTTAAAGACTTACCTGTTAGTGTTATAACGTGATTTAATGAAATAATATGTGTAACATAGTAAGCCTTCAACAAATGTTGGATATTATTATTTTAAAAAATCTTCTGTACAGTATTTCTCTTTGGTTTGATGACTCAGAAGGGAATCTATTTCAACAATAACAACAAATCTTGTGTACCTTGGGGATCTTTCCTAAGAGCAATGATAAACCATCATCCAATAGATGGGCTAAACTTTTGGTCACCAGAAGGTTCTGGTCAATAGATTCAGTTTTGTCTCCTGGATACTTTTTTTAATTTCAATTCATTTCCCCTTTTCCTAGATGGGGAACAATTGGAAATACAGCCTGAGTTTTGATTTTGCACCTGTGGACTCTCTTTAACAGCCACAAGACTACTGGGATGAAATGACTTTCCAGAGCTCTCTCATCCTTCTCTCTGCCTGCCAGCCAAGCCTCTGTTCAATTCATCCCAGAAAAGTGTTCATCTCAAAACAATAGAGGAGCTTCTGTAAAGTTCTAGAACTCTGAGCTTATTAAACCAAGAACTCCAGGGGGATAAGCTCTTATTCTGCAAGAGGAAACAGAGATTAGGGATCAAAAATTCTCTCTCACTCTCTCTCTCTCACACACATACACACACCCTGCTCTGTTTGTGAGCTATAGGGTTTTTGATTTATAAGAGAAATGCAGCAATTTTGCTAAGTCTGCTGGTGACAGCTCTTCTTTCCAGATCTCACTGGAGTGTGATCCATCTTGATGTGTATCCCACATCCTCAAAGACACAAGGACGGAAGTCTTGGAGCATCATCTTGCACTTCTTACCCACCTCCTCATCCTTTCCCGTGGCCCTTCCAGGCCTGGCTCATTGTTTCTTCTGTTCTTTGATCTCTTCTCTCTCTGTGTTTCTCCCCTCTCCCCTTTTCTGTTTTTCCCTCCTCCTACTTCTCTCTCCCCCTATTACTGGAAGAGCCTGTTCATTTCTGGTCCCATTCTGTTCTCAACGCTAGGAGATGGGACACATTTCCAGCTCCATAAAACCAGCCCCAGGGCTGTGTTCCTCATGCATGAGCACAGCTTTTGTGGACAGACACAGGCCCTGAAGGATTCTGTCCCCAAACTCTGCCCAGCAGCCTGCTGCCTCCCACTATAGAATGTGAATAATATTCCTCCATCCAGAAAAGCCTGCAAATCCAGAGTCGTTGTTTTCAGCCCCAGCCACACTCCACTTTGAGCTCTTTAGTTTGAAATCATTTCTTGTTGGATTCTGCAACAATCTGTCTCAAAAAAAAAAAAAAAAAAGATAAAATGAAATGGACTGATCACCATGCACCTGTCTCTTATACACATCTGGTAAGTCTTAATTTCTGACTTTTTCTGTTTATGTGAAACATTCACAGGGATATTTAAGTATCTTTATGGTAGGACGCTATCTTCTCCCAGAGGGAGAGAGCCAAGAAACTAAGCTAAATAAGAGAGCTGAACTAAATAAGTGTTACTATTAGTGGTTACACTGGCTCGGGGAACACAATAGATCTCTGGTATGATGCAAATAACTGTTTTAAATCTGCTGCCACTTTTCTAAATATTAGCATTAGGTTAAAACAGACATGTCTCCTACCCCAAATAAAAGAACATGAGGTTTAGGGCCAAAGGGAGTTGATTCTGACATTTGTTATGATTTTTTTTTAAATAGTTCAATTTGGAGAAAATGAGATAGGGGATAACTGGGTACAGAAGAGAGTTGGGTTTTTTTTTTCTTTCTGTATTATTATTATTATTTTTTGAATGAGGGTTGGGTCTGAAGCCACACATGTCAGAGAATTTACCCAGGAGGATGCAAACCTGAGGCAGAGTCAATTTAGTTACAAGATCAAAATCTCTTGACTCATAGGAGACAGTGTTAAAAGGTTGGGAACAGCTACAGATCTGTTAAAATCATGCTTTTGCAGCAAAATCAGATTCTGAATTGCCTTACAGGCTCTTCATTTATAAAGTCCCTTTCAAGCTGGCAGTTTGGGGTCCAAGCAGTCAGGATATTTAGGAAGCTGTTCAACCAAGACGTTGACTTCATGCAACCCGCCTCCCCCACCTCCACCCCAAATCCCAGCCCAAACCCAGGTCAGGTCCAGCTGCTTGAAGGACAAGAAGAAAAAGTAAAATCCCAGAGTGGGGTTGACTTCCGGGTGTTTCTGGTATAGTTGGTTGCAGGACTAGGAAGCCACTGGCTGAGGCTCTCTTGCTAATATGATTAACAAACATGTTAACACCAGCCATTGGGCACTCACAGTTTGCCAGACATCGAGCCTAATATTTATGAGCAGGGGTCAGAAACTATGGCCCATGACCCATGACAAACTCACTGCTTCTTTTTGTACAGCCTCTGAGCTCAGAATGGTTTTGACATTTTAAAATGGTTAAAAACAATCAAAAGGAGAATATTACATGATTCATGAAAATTACATGAAAAACAAGTGACAGGGTTCATAAATAAAGTTTTATTGGCACACGGACGTACCCATGCATTGACATCTTGTCTATGGCTTCTTTGGGAGTACCATGGCTGGGCTGAGTGGTTGCAGCAGAGACTGTATGATCTACAAAACCTAAGATATTGATTGCCTACCCTCCTTTATGTACATCATCTCATTCTCACAACAGCCTTTCCATGGATCCTAGTTGTTGCAGATGGAGAAGGAATAGGGGTGCAAGGAAGTCATTGTCCCCAAGTCCTTTGCATTATTTCCTTTTTTTTTATTGTTTTAATCTTATTAAATAGTTTGGCCTCATTCTGTGGCATGTGGGATCATAGTTCCCCCACCAAGGATCAAACCCAGGCCCCCTGCAGTGGAAGCTGATGCTTTAACCACTGGACCCCCAGGGAAGTCTCAGTTTCCTCCTTTGAAAGTCCCTTTGGATAAGATTTCTTTTAAAAGGAGCCACTTCTTAGGTGTCAGGGGCTAGTAGGGAATAACAGGCAAAGTCGTGGACCGGGAAGGCTTTCCTTCTAAGGTGGGAGCCTGTTGTATGTAGTTGGTATGTTTTCTTTAAGTCATAAAACACTATTTTTTCCTTCCTTTATTTATTTAACAATCATGTCTACAGCCCTCAGGAGGTGGCAGAACCTATTCTAAGTGTCTGACAATTTTAATTCATTTATCTCAGCCAACCAAGGAAGTAAATACTATTCAGTTCTGTCCAGTCACTCAGTCATGTCCGACTCTCTGTGACCCCATGATTGAAGCAAGTCAGGCTTCCCTGTCTATCACCAACTCCTGGAGTTTACTCAAACTCATGTCCATTGAGTTGGTGATGCCATCCAACCATCTCATCCTGTCATCCCCTTCTCCTGTCTTCAATCTTTCCCAGCATCACAGTCTTTTCAAATGTGTCAGTTCTTTGCATCAGGTGGCCAAAGAATTGGAGTTTCAGTTTCAGCATCAGTCTTTACAATGAATTTTCAGGACTGATTTCCTTTAGGATGGACAGGTTGGGTCTCCTTGCAGTCCAAGGGACTCTCAAAAGTCTTCTCCAACACCACAGTTCAAAAGCATCAATTCTTCGGTGCTCAGCTTTCTTTATAGTCCAATTCTCACATCCATACATGACCACTGGGAAAACCATAGCTTTGACTAGATGGACCTTTGTTGGCAAAGTAATGTCTTTGCTTTTTAATACGCTATCTAATTGGTCATAACTTTTCTTCCAAGGAGCAAGTGTCTTTTAATTTCATGACTGCAGTCACCATCTGCAGTGATTTTGGAGCCCCAAAAGATAAAGTCTTTCACTCTTTCCAGTGTTTCCCCATCTATTTGCCATGAAGTGATGGGACCAGATGCCATGATCTTAGTTTTCACTCTCCTCTTTCACTTTCATTAAAAGGCTTTTTAGTTCCCCTTCACTTTCTGCCATAAGGGTAGTGTCATCTGCACATCTGAGGTTATTGATATTTCTCCTGGCAATCTTGATTCCAGCTTGTGCTTCATCCAGTCCAGCATTTCTCATGATGTACTCTGCATATAAGTTAAATAAGCAGAGTGACAATATAAAGCCTTGACATACTCCTTTCCCGATTTGGAACCAGTCTGTTGTTCCATGTCCAGTTCTGATAGTTGCTTCTTGACCTGCATATAGATTTCTCAGGAGGCAGTCAGGTGGTCTGGGATTGCCATATCTTGAAGAATTTTCCACAGTTTGTTGTGATCCACATAGTCAAAGGCTTTGGTATAGTCAGTAATGCAGAATTAGATGTTTTTCTGGAACTCTCTCACTTTTTCAATGATGCAACAGATGTTGATAATTTGATTCCTCTGCCTTTTCTAAATCCAGCTTGAACATCTGGAAGTTCACAGTTCACGTATTGCTGAAGGCTTGGAGAATTTTGAGCATTACTTTTCTAGTGTGTGAGATGAGTGCAATTGTGTGGTAGTTTGAGCATTCTTTGGCATTGCCTTTCTTTGGGACTGGAATGAAAACTGACCTTTTCCAGTCCTGTGGCCACTGCTGGCTGAGTTTTCCAAATTTGCTGGCATATTGAGTGTAGCACTTTCACAGCATCATCTTTCTGGATTTGAAATAGCTCAACTGGTATTCCATAACAGTAGCTTTGTTCATAGTGATGCTTCTTAAGGCCCACTTGACTTCCAATTCCAGGATGACTGGCTTTAGGTGAGTGATCACACCATCGTGGTTCTCTGGGTCTTGAAGATCTTTTTTGTATAATTCTTCTCTGTATTCTTGCCACCTCTTCTTACTATCTTCTGCTTCTGTTAGGTCCTTTCCATTTTTGTCCTTTATTGTGCCCATCTTTGCATGAAATGTTCCCTTGGTATTTCTAATTTTCTTGAAGAGATCTCTAGTATTTTCCGTTCTATTGTTTTCCTCTATTTTTTTGCACTGATCACTGAGGAAGGCTTTCTTGTCTCTCCTTGCTATTCTTTGGATCTCTGCATTCAAATGGATATCTCTTTTCTTTTCTCCTTTGCTTTTCACTTCTCTTCTTTCTTCAGCTATTTCTAAGACCTTCTCAGACCATTTTGTCTTTTTGGATTTCTTTTTCTTANCATTTTTTTGCACTGATCACTGAGGAAGGCTTTCTTGTCTCTCCTTGCTATTCTTTGGATCTCTGCATTCAAATGGATATCTCTTTTCTTTTCTCCTTTGCTTTTCACTTCTCTTCTTTCTTCAGCTATTTCTAAGACCTTCTCAGACCATTTTGTCTTTTTGGATTTCTTTTTCTTAGGGATGGTCTTGATCATTACCTCCTGTACAATGTCATGAACCTTTATCCATAGTTCTTTGGGTACTCTGTCTATCAGATTTATCCCTTGAATCTATTTGTCACTTCCACTGTAAAATCATAAGGGATTTGATTTGGGTCATACCTGAATGGTCTAGTAGTTTTTCCTACTTTTTTCAATTAAGGAGTTCATGATCTAAGCCTCAGTCAGCTCCCAGTCTTGTTTTTGCTGACTATATAGAGCTTCTCCATNTATCCCTTGAATCTATTTGTCACTTCCACTGTAAAATCATAAGGGATTTGATTTGGGTCATACCTGAATGGTCTAGTAGTTTTTCCTACTTTTTTCAATTAAGGAGTTCATGATCTAAGCCTCAGTCAGCTCCCAGTCTTGTTTTTGCTGACTATATAGAGCTTCTCCATCTTTGGCTGCAAATAATTTAGTCAGTCTGATTTCAGTATTGACCATCTGGTGATGTTCATGTGTAGAGTCTTCTCTTGTGCTGTTGGAAGAAAACTATTACTACCTCCATTTTACAGATGGGGAAACTGAGGCACACACCGAGCTTTAGTAACTAACTCCCAGTCATGCAACTCATCAGTGGCAGAGACGGGATTTGAACTTGGTTGAACTTGGTTGGAATGCCCTTGGCACCAAAGCACTGTGTTGTTTTTGCCCCCCGCCCCCCCACAACATGTCATTCTATCTTTGCAGCAATTCTGTGACAACAGAAATGTGTCTGTATTCTCACTTAACAGATATGGAAACTGAGAACCTGAGAGGTGAAATGATCCAAGGAGGAACACCTATTTCGTTGCAAAGCCACTCATGCCCTGACATCCCCTGCCTAACTTCACTCCACACCACCCTCCTTGGGCCTTTTGCCTGTAAGCCACCCTGATTGTCCTTTGGGTTTACTTCAAAGTTCTTGTCTGTGAGGTTCTGGTGAAGAGGTACACTCATCACACACTTGGCTCTTTTTCATCCCTCAAATGAGGTGACCTTAGCAAAAACTAAGTCCTTCCAGACCTACTGTACAGCACATGGAACTCTGCTGAATGTTATGTGGTCTGGATGGGAGGGAACTTTATGGGGAGAATGGATACTTGTCTATGTATGGCTGAGTCCCTTCTTTGTTCACCTGAAACTATCACAGCATTGTTTGTTAATTAGCTACACCTCAGTACAAAATAAAAAGTTTAAAAAAATAAGTCCTTCCTACCATTTATTACAGAGTGGTATTTATTCCTCTCTCATTCAAAAATGTCTGTAGATATTAAAGGCTGGTAGGCAGCTCTGTAACCATGACGGACAAGGCTCATTCAACATTCTGTCTTGGAGTCCAAAAATGTTATTCTAGTTCTGGCCACCACATCTGACTTCCAGTTAACCAGAAGGAGAAGCAGAACAACTTGTCTTCTTTTTTAGTTTATTTTTTAATTAACTAGTTACTGTAGTTGTTCCAGGTCTTAGTTGTGACATGTGGGATCTAACTCTCTAACCAGGGATCGAACCCAGGTCCCCTGCATTGGAAGCGTGGAGTCTTAGCTATTGGACCACCAGGCAAGTCCCCAACTCACCTCTTTTGCTCACATTTCATTGGATGAGATTTGATCAGTTGACCACACCTACCTGCAAAGGAATTTCAGAAAACTAATTTTTTTTCTGGAAGGCTTTGTGTGCGTGCTTAGTCGCTCAGTCATGTCTAACTCTTTGTGACCCCATGAACTGTAGCCTGCTAGCCTTCTCTGTCCATGGGGATTCTTCAGGCAAGAATACTGGAGTGGGTTCCATTTCTTCCTCCAGGGGATCTTCCTGACCCAGGGATGAAACCCAGGTCTCCTGCATTGCAGGCACATTGTTTACCCTCTGAGCCAACAGGGAAGCCCCTCTGGAAGGCTTTATGCTGAGCTAAAAAAAATAGAGAGTTTTGGTGATGAGTGGGAGGGAGAGAATGGGCTTGAAAAGACTACTGCCATAGAATCTCATACTTTTCCTTAATCACATGTCTCCAACTTGTAGTTAGATCTTTATTTGTGTGAGTATTGTTAAATGTCTTTTTCTTTCACTGGGCTAAAACTAAGACTTTCTGATCTGGTTCTGCTATGTTCTCAGCACTGAGCAGAGAACCTGGCCTGTTGTTGCTAGCTGCTCAGTAATTTTTTAACAGAAGCCACACAGACAGAGTCAGGCATGGAACTCAGGACACCAAGTTCTTAGACTGTTTCCCCCCATGCTAAGCCAAGGCATAGGCAAAGGTCACCTTATCTTTTTTAAGCTACAAGGTAAGAGAATTCCAGGCAGAGAGTACACAGGTGTGTGATCCATTCCTGACCCTCTGGGTAAAGTTATATTGTTCGACCAGTATTGCCCACATGATGAGAAAGACATCCAGTGAAAATGTGATATGAACATATGCACAGGTCAAAAGTAAAGGCTTAGCTCAGTAGCAAAAAGATTGGTTTCTTGTGTGCAGCCCTCTACCCTAGTCATGCTTGGCAGTGTCATCTCATGAGCCCCAGGCAACAGGGCTTTAACCATGGGTCCATTATTGATGAAGAGAAGAAGGGGACAGAGGATGGGATGGTTTGAAGTATCACTGATTCACTGGACGCGTGCCTGTGTGCTAAGTTGCAAAGAGTCAGACATGACTGAAGTGACTGTAGCCCACCAGGCTGCTTTGTCCACAGGATTCCCAAGGCAAGAACACTGGAGTGGGTTGCCGTTCTCTTCTCCAAGGGATCTTCCTGGATCGAACCTGCGTTTCATGTCTCCTGCATTGGCAGGCAGGTTCTTTACTGCTAGCACCCCCTGGGAAGCCCCAGGTGAATATGAATTGAGCAAATTCCAGGAGATAGGGAAGGACAGGAGAGCTTGGTGTGCTGTAGTCCATGGGGTTGCAGAGAGTTGGACACAATTTATCGACTGAACATCAAGAAGAAGCACCAAACCTCACACTCTTGAGTGAAATCTCTGCTGAAGAAGATCATGTTTAGAGCTTTCTCGCAGAGAAGTATCTTTTGTAGTCACTTCGATGTTTCATTCTGCAGAGCGCTAAGTAGAGACATTATTTCTCAGCTGCCTACTATGTGCCTGAAACACCCAGCCTCTGGAACATACCCCATCCATAAGAGCACTCAAGTTGCTATGAGAGATTGTCATTATAGCCAGCAGAAGAAACAATGTTCTCTGCTTACCAAACCACTTCTCTTTCCTCTTGAGCTTGCAGAAAGGTAACATTTCTTATTTCCTCTTTGATAGGTGGGTGGGGGCTGACAGGGAGGGATACATAATCAGATCTGGTCAGTAGAATGTGGGCAGAAATAACCTATGCTGTCTCCAGGTCAGGTTCTTTGTTTAAAAAAAAATTTTAATTGAAGTATAATTGCTTTACAACGTTGTGTCAGTTTCTCTCATACAACAACGTGAATCAGCCATAAGTATACGCATGTCCCTTCCCTCCTGAACTTTTCTCCCACCCTCCACCTTATCCCAACCCTTTAGGTTGTCACAGCAGGCTCCTTTCCCCCACCCCTATTTTTCCCTTCCATGGTGTGGTGGCCGTGTGAAGATAGTCAAGCTACAATATGGAAGAAGCTCTACCCCTTAATCCCTGAGTCTCTACGTGTGACATTGCAGGAGCATCTCTCAGGATCAGCTGTGTATTCTTCCAGTCACTGCTTTGGTTATCAGCTCACTACAGATCCAAGTCTGCACGTCTTACTAACACCAAAGCTTCATTGTCGGTGGTGAATACGTGGATCATTCAGATATGTGGAGGCGTGATGTCTCCGCTGGGGCAAACTTTCTTCTTTGTTTGTTTGCTCTTCTGCTTTTATACAGAAAGAATTGTCTCCATCACTGTATAAGGGGTATACAGTATGACTATTTGATCTACACATGCTAATGTAGAGGGCTTCCCTGGTAGCTCAGTGGTAAAGAGTCTGCCTGCCAATGCAAGAGACCCAGTTCGATCCCTGACCCTGGAAGATCCCACACACCATGGGGCAGCGAAGTCCATGTGCCACAATTACTGAGCCTGTGGTCTGGAGCCTGGGAGCTGCGACTACTGAAGCCCACAGGCCCTAGAGCCTGTACTCTGCAAGAGACTCACTGCAATGAGAGGCCCATGCACCGCAACTAAAGTAGCCCCTGCTCACTGTAATTAAAAAAAGTCCCATGCAGCAAAGAAGACTCAGCACAGCCCCCCCCCCCAAAAATGCTGATAACGAGATAATGATACTTAGCATTGCTAGACCACTTTCTCTGCCAGTTGGTAAATTGGATTATTTTTTGTTGTTGCTCGGTCACTAGGTGGTGTCTGACTCTTTGTGACCCCATGGACTACAACACACCAGGCTCTTCTGTCCTTCACTATCTCCTGGAGTTTACTCAAATTCATGCCCATTGAGCTGGTGATGCTATCTAACCATCTCATCCTCTGCTGCCCTCTTCTTCTTTTGCCATCAATCTTTCCCAATATCACGGTCTTTTCCAGTGAGTCAGCTCTTTGAAAGTATTGGAGCCTCAGCTTCAGCATCAGTCCTTCCAGTGAATATTCAGGGATGATTTTCTTTAAGATGACTGGTTTGATCTCTTTGCAGTCGGGGACTCTGAAGAGTCTTCTCCAGCACTAGTTACTTCAGTTAAAAAAAAAGCAACCTTATAACCACGTAGGGTTATTTCTCACTCACACTCCATCATGGATCGGCTGGGAGCTCCATTCCATACCTCCTTTCTCCAGGACGTCAGCTCTCAGGGCTCCATCAGCTGCATAGACTTTCATCGTCCCCATAGCAGAGGGAAGGGAGTCCCATAGCGTCCTGCACTAGCAGCCACGTGCTTCTCTTCAGCAACGATGCATCTTCTTGCACTTTCATTTCTTTGGCTCAAGGCAGTCCTGGGATACACCTGAGCCCCAGCAGAGGGAAGGCAATCCCACCAGGTGTGCAGAGGAAGAGGAACAGGACCACTGATGAGCTACCAACTCTGTACTGTGTTTGATTTAGGTACCAACTCTGTTCTGTATTTCACTGTAACAACTCTACTTGCCAACAGTTCTGTGGAGTAATTGTGATTGCTGTGCCCATTTTAAAGATGAGGAATCTGAGGCACAGAGAGGTTGAGTAACTTGCTGACGGTCACTTGGGGAGTAAGTAGTAAAGTCAAGTTTCAACTCCATCGGTCAGTCCCCAGATCCCATAAACTACATTGGCCCCCCTGCTGGCTCAGTGGTAAAGAATCCATCGGCCAACGCAGGAAACTCAAGTTCCATTCACGAGTTGGGAAGATCCCCTAGAGAAGAAAATGGCAATCCACTCCAGTAATCTTGCCTGGGAAATCTCATGGGCAGAGGAGCCTGATGGGCTATACAGTCCATGGCGTTGCAAAGAGCTGGACACGACTGCGCTAGTAAACAGCAACAACAACATTTACCTGCCAGGTCATTGTGAAAACAAAAGACAGGAAGAGACTTGACAAGGAAAAGGACCGTAAGGAGATTTGCATCATTGCTGTGGTTTTTCCTGCTGCTTCCTCAGTGTGCTGATCCCAGGAAGTCCTTAGGTGACGAAATTGATTTGACTCAACCCCCTCCAGTGGCCTTCTCCCTCCCCTCTGCCCAACCAGAAAGAGGTAGATTTTTCAGGATGTGTTGCTGTCTTTGTCATGAATGAGTCCCACCCAAACAACCCTGCAAACAATCTTTTTTCCAGTCCAGGTCCCATTAACCTACAAATCTCAGGCAAGTGTGGTGATTAGAATGAATAAACATCAGTCACCAAAGGGCTGGCTCTGCGAATAAGTCATGTAGCACAATGTAAAGTGGGATAACATGTCGTAAATTAATGTTGTTAAAATGAATACTTGATAGTAATCCCAAGGAAGGCTATTTACCACTAGCACTTGATGCGACAGGAGCAGCGTGGAAGCCAAAGCAATTTGCATGGCAGGGAACCGTTCAGGTTTGCCACTGCTGATGAATTCTCAAATACTTTGGCTGTTCTCCATATGCAGTGCTGTTTAATGTTTACCTCAGAAGCAATGGGGCAGGGAGGTGCTCCGTGTGCCTTGCAAATGGGGCATGATAGAGGTCAGTGGTGATGCATGAAGCAAAGCAAAGGGATATCTATTTTAGTAGCCATTCCCTTCCCTGGGCTAACTCATCTTGCTTTTATCTTATCCTCTCTGGAATTTGATGGGACTCATCTATACCAGAGCTGGGTGAAAGAGACACAGTTAAGACATCAGTTAAGACACATTTAAGATGCTCATCTGCTCTCTCCATCCCAGCCTTCCTGTTCTGGTATGCTTCCTCCAAAGAGGAGCCTCCACTTTTTTTTTTTTTTTTTGCTGCTGAGGTTTCTATATGCCTAATCAGACAACTAAGGAATGGTACTTTCCCTTGGTGCAAGTCTTGGGTAAAAACTACATGTCTCTTTTTAAAAATTATCCATCCCAGAGCCCCAAGGTCCTCACATTCACCTTGAATCCCTTGCTTACCACATAGAGCATAACACCATGTCGTTTTGTTGTTTATGGAGTATTGTTGCTTTTCCCTCTTTCATCAAAAATAACATTCCCCTGTACAGTATCCTTAGAGTCCTGACACTGTGTGCATAGCTTATCCATTTTGTGTGTGTGCATTAGTCGCTCAGCCACGTACAACTTTTTGCAATCTCATGGACTGTAGCCCACTAGACTCCTCTTTCCACAGGATTCTCCAGGCAAGAATACTGCAGTGGGCAGCCATTCCCTTCTCCAGGGGATCTTCCCAACCCAGGGATCGAACCCTGCAGGTCTCTTGCTTTGCAGGCAGAAAGTTTACTATGTGAATTACCAGGGACATTTATCTTAGGAGTACCCAACTAGAGGCAGGCAACCAAAAGGAGGAAGAAAAGATACAAAGAATGCTGATGACTTCATAGGAGGCTGCATGGGGAAGGAGAGTCGGATTGTCTCAATTCCGACCTGCCTCTCAGTAACCTGAAGGGCTCTGTAAACTGAATCCAAGGGTTAAATATAATGCAAGTTTGGGGAACTTCCCTGGCGGTCCAGTGGTTAAGACTTCACCTTCCAATGGCCAAAAAACCAAAACATGAACAGAAGCAATATTACAACAAATTCAATGAAGACTTTCTAAAAAGATATGCAGTTTTCATAGACCATGGCCCTTGACTTCTGAAAGGGAGTGAGGATAATAACGTGCTTATCATCTTAAGAGGTAGAGCCTGTACTCACTGTAAGGGAAATACAATAATAAGTTAACACCATTGAAGTTCATTCTTTAAACTTCCAGTAGATTTTGCACCTTCTGGGAGTTGTACTAGGAAGGATAAAGGGTCTGCCGGGTTCTCCTCTCTCATACCACGAAGAAGGAAAATACCATGTTGTCTAAATTAGGGCAGACTGCTGCTTAATTTTCATTTGGTTGAGACCAGGATTTCCCAAACTTAAGTAATATGTGGACTCTTTTTAGAGGAAAGTAGTCTTCATAGATCCCAATAAGAACATCAAGTATTCTTATTACAATGATAATGTATATTAATATGAATCTAAAAACAAATATAATCTCCTTGTGCTTATTGTTTTAGTCAGTTATGAAACCAAAATAAGTTAGAGATGAAATATACCATTGATCAATAAATACATCATTGTAGATCCAATAAAATTCAAATCAAAGCTATTCAATAAATAGATAAATAAATATGATGGATCACATTCGGCTGAAATGGATTCCTGTCTTTGAACATGGTTGTTCCACTTTGGGCTTTGGTGCAGGCTCTCCTGGGGTAGGAGACCTAAGCTCCCAGCAGTTTTCCTATGCGTCTTTTCTTTCTCATCTCTTGGCATGAATTTATCATCTCTGATGAATTTATGCACGGAGGCTTGTACTTTTTCCTACAGAGAGAAAGGATACCTGGCGCCTGCATGATGGTCAATAAAAAATGCAAACGTCTTTTCTGAAATAGTAAACTTCATTAGGGAAGGTGGCCATCTAAAGGACCTGCCTGCCAGTGCAGAAGATGCAGGAGACGTGAGTTTCATCTCTGGGTGGGGAGGATCCCCTGGAGAAGCAAATGGCAACCCGTTCTAGTATTCTTGCCTGGAGAATCCCATGGACAGAGGAGCCTGGAGGGCTACACTCCATAGGAGCCTGGAGGGCTACAGTCCACGGGATTACAAAGAGCCAGACACGACAGCACGCACACAAAAGGCATGCTCTGACTGATTTCTTTCTGCTTGTCACTGAAGTTGCATGTGACATTGAAAATTCCTTTTGGAGAGAATAATGTGTGTGCATCCTCAGGGGCTGTTGGCTCCGGTTTGACCATGGTGTTCTGGACGAATTCTCCTACTGAGACTTCCATTTTCCTGCCAGTGATCTCCCTGTGCCCTGTGTACCGGCAGAGCATGGTCAAGTTTAGAGGATTCAGATGGACAGTCAGAAGACCGGGCTTCAGTTCTGGTTCTGACTCGGCCAAGTCTCCTCTGAGGTCTCTACAAGCCCAAGAGGCACCACCATCATTGCCTGCCCCAGCTGAAACGTGTCTCGACTTGCCAACCTGCTTCCACTCTTGGACCCCTCCCCCATCCATCCTTAATACTGCAGCAGATGATGATCTTCTTAAATTTAATTTAATCGTATCACCTCTTTAACACCCTTCCATTGATAGAAGCAGCTCCAATACTTTGGCCACCTGATGTGAAGAGCCAACTCATTGGAAAAGACCCTGATGCTGGGAAAGATTAAAGGCAAAAGGAGAAGAGGGTGGCAGAGAATGAGATGATTAAATAGCATCACCAAATCAATGGACATGAATATGAGCAAACTCTGGGAGACAGCGAAGGACAGGGAAGCCTGGCGTGCTGCAGTCACCAGGGTCACAAAGAGCTGGACATGACTTAGTGACTGAACAACAAGCTTCCATTGCTATCCCGGTTTTACTTAGCTGTGCGTGACCAACCAGCTTCACCAATCTCTCAAGCTCCAGCCCCAGTTCACTTCTGCCCCTCCCCATGAGCCTGCTCCAGAGTTTCACTTTAGTTCTTCGAACTGCCCCAACTCTTCTCTACCTCAGAGTTTTAAGTGGCATTTTTCTTTACTTGGAACATTCTGTGTGTACTTCTACCAGCCAGCTGTTCTCTCTCTGCATTCCACCTCTGATTACCCCACTGAGATTGTTGCTGTCGTTTAGGCTCTAAGTCATGTCTAACTCTTTTGTGACCCCATGGACTGTAGCCAACCAGGCTCCTATGTCCATGGGATTTCCCAAGCAAGAATCCTGGAGTGGGTTGCCATTTCCTTCTCCAGGGGATCTTCCTGACCCAGGGCTCAAAACCGCATGCATCTCCTGCATTGACAAGTGCATTCTTTACCACTGAGCCACCAGGGAAGCTTCTGCTGCTGCTGCTGCTAAGTCGCTTTAGTCGTGTCCGACTCTGTGCGACCCCATAGACGGCAGCCCACCAGGCTCCCCCGCCCCTGGGATTCTCCAGGCAAGAGCACTGAGTGGGTTGCCATTTCCTTTTCCAATGCATGAAAGTGAAAAGTGAAAGTGAAGTCGCTCAGTCGTGTCTGACTCTTAGCGACCCCATGGACTGCAGCCTACCAGGCTCCTCTATCCATGGAATTTTCCAGGCAAGAGTACTGGAGTGGGGCACCACTGCCTTCTCTGAGGGAAGCCCCTGCTTACACTAAGTCCCCCCTAAACATTGTTGTCTGTGTCCATCTTTTGTTAAACTTCATCACACCCCACAGTTTAGTTGTGTGATATGGGTGGGACTATCCTCTTCAGGACTGTCTTCCTCCCTAACAAGGGCAGTGATACTGTCTGCCTTATTTATCACATGTCCCCCACACCTGGGACAGTGGTGGTGTAGAATAGATATTAAATTAAGGCATATTTGAGAAGTGGAGCTAATGACATCTGCTTTATTTGATACCCTTCACTTAACACAGAAAGACTGCTTGCTACGTACCAGGGGCACACATTATTTTGAAAAACTTCAGGGGCTCATGAGGAAGGTCAAGTGCTGGAGTCTTCGTGTCAAGATCTGGGTAGAGGATGTGTGACTTGGGGCTCACTCCCCCTTTTCCTCCAGAGCTCTGTTCTTGGGTGTTACCAGCCCTGAATCCCAGGTATCTTTTCTTCTTCACTCCTGTTGGTCGGATTGCCTTAGATTCAGAACAGAGTATACTTTAGGCATGCTCAAGAATGACCATAGTCACCTACTTAGGAAAATGAAATTAAAAGACATTTGCTTCTTGGAAGAAAAGCTATGACCAATCTAGACAGCATATTTAAAAAACAGAGACATTACTTTGCCAACAAAGGTCTGTCTAGTCAAAGCTCTGGTTTTTTGAGTAGTCATGTATGAATGTGAGAGTTGGACTATAAAGAAAGCTGAGCACCAAAGAATTGATGCTTTTGAACTATGGTGTTGGAGAAGACTCTTGAGAGTCCCTTGGACTGCAAGGAGACCAGACCAGTCCATCCTAAAGGAAATCAGTCCTGAATATTCAATGGAAGGACTGATGCTAAAGCTGAAGCTCCAATACTTCGGCCACCTGATGCGAAGATCTGACTCACCAGATGCTGGGAAAGATTGAAGGAAGGAGGACAAGGTGAGAGGATGAGATGGTTGGATGGCATCACTGACTCAATGGACATGAGTTTGAGCAAACTCAGGGAGTTGGTGGTGGACAGGGAAGCCTGGGGTGCTGCAGTCCATGGGGTTGCAAACAGTCAGACATGACTGAACTGTTTATCTATTTTATGGATAGCAGTTTGTATCTCTTAATCTCATTCTCCTAATCTGTTCCTCCCCACCCTCCCCTTTAGTAATCATAACTTGGTTTTCTATGTGAGAAAATGCAGTTCTAATCCTAACATAGGCTTGGGGTTTGGTATGCTGTTTGCTTTTCTTCTGAAGCACATGTTCCTTACAAGACTCTGGGACATAGTGACATAGGGATGTGCAGGGAACACTGAAACAGGACTAGGAGCCTCACGTTCTTACCTCATTTTGTGTTGGTGGTTTAGTTGCTAAGTAATATTCGACTCTTTTCAACCCTATAGTCTATAGTACACCAGGCTCCTCTCTCCATGGAATTTTCCAGGCAAGAATACTGGAATGAGTTGTCATTTCCTTCTCCAATGGATCTTCCCAACCCAGGGATTGAACCCATGTCTCCTGCATTGACAGGGGGATTCTTTACCACTGAATCACCAGGGATTCCCATCTCATTCTGCATTAACCATATGATATTGACAGACAAGGTGTCTCTTTACCTCCCTGAGTCAAGGACTTTCACTCAGGTAAACTAGGGTGATCAATAACTGCCCCACCTACACTTTTGATCATAGAGGAAGGCTTTCTATCTCTCCTTGCTATTCTTTGGTACTCTGCATTCAGATGGGTATATCTTTCTTTTTCTCCTTTGCCTTTAGCATCTCTTCTTTTTTCAGCTATTTATAAGGCCTCCACAGACAACCATTTTACCTTTTGCATTTCTTTTTCTTGGGGATGGTCTTGATCACTGCCTCCTGTATAATGTCACAAACCTTCATCCATAGTACTTTAGGCACTCTATCAGATCTAATCCCTTGAATCTATTTGTCACCTCTACTGTATAATTGTAAAGGATTTGATTTAGGTCGTACATGAATGGTATGTGGAAAATTCTTAAAGAGATGGGAATATCAAGCCACCTTCCTGCCTCATGAGAAATCTGTATGCAGGTCAAGAAGCAACAATTAGAACTGGAAATGGAACAAAGGACTGGTTTCAAATCAGGAAAAGAGTATGTCAAGGCTGTATATTGTCAACCTGATTATTTAACTTCTATGCAGAATACACCATGCAAAATGCCTGGCTGGATGAAGCACAAGCTGGAATTAAGATAGCTGGGAGGAATATCAGTAACCTCAGATACACAGATGATACCACCCTTATGGCAGAAATCAAAAAGGAATTAAAGAGCCTCTTGATGAAAGTGAAAGAGGAGAGTGAAAAAGTTGGCTTAAAGCTCAACTTTCAAAACACTAAGATCATGGCATCTGGTCCCATCACTTCATGGCAAATAGATGGGGAAACAATGGAAACAGTGACAGACTTTATTTTCTTGGGCTCCAAAATCACTGCAGATGGTGACTGTAGCCATGAAATTAAAAGATGCTTGCTCTTTGGAAGAAAAGCTATGATGATCCTAGACAGCGTATTAAAAAGCAGAGACATTACTTTGCCAACAAAGGTCCATCTATTCAAAGTTATGGTTTTTCCAGTAGTCATATATGGATGTGAGAGTTGGACCACAAAGAAAGCTGAGTGCTGAAGAACTGATGCTTTTGAACTGTGGTGTTGGAGAAGACTCCTTAAAGAGTCACTTGGACTGCAAGGAGATCCAACCAGTCCATCCTAAAGAATCTTGAATATTCAATGGAAGGACTGATGCTGAAGCTGAAGCTCCAATACTTTGGCCACCTGATGTGAAGAACTGACTCACTGGAAAAGACTCTGATGCTGGGAAAGATTGAAGGCAGAAAGAGAAGAGGGCAGCAGAGGTTGAGATGGTTGGATGGCATTACCGACTCAATCCATATGAGTTTGAGCAAGCTCTGGGAGTCAGTGATGGACAGGGAAGCCTGGCGTGCTGCAGTCTGTGGGGTCACAAAGAGATGGACACGACTGAGCAACTGAACTGAACTGACTGAACTACTTTTTTGAGTTCTTCTCAGACTTGAATAAAATAATAAGTAATTATAAGGGAGCTTAGAAGAAAATGAAAATACAATGAACTCAATGGCTGTGAAACGCTAAGCCGAGAGTTAGATAAAAAGACTAATGTTAATTATGTATTTCCTGGGTACCTGTGCTGAACACTTGATATACAACACTTGCACTCTCCCCCAGATAATCTCTGAAGAGGAAGCTGGGAACAAGAATGTTTAGGTCACTTGTTCATGACTGTGCAGGTAGTAAGCAACACAGACACACAGAAGTCGCTCAGTCGTGTCCGACTCTTTGCGACCCCATGGATTGTAGCCCACCAGGCTTCTCGGTCCATGAGATTTTCCAGGCATGAATATTGGAGTGGGTTGCCATTTCCTTCTCCAGGTAGTAAGCAAAGAGGTTCTCAATTCTCAAACCAGACCTGGGTGGCTTTGAAGGCCAGGATTCTCACTTCTCTGGGCAGTTCATAACAGCCAAACAGTGTGTGCCATTCTAGAGTCCATTCCAGAGTAACGTTCAGCCTCTAGTTGAGTGTTTCCACGTGTTTGTGGTCTGACTGCTTGGAGGTCTTGACCCTGAGGACAGGTAGGATGGACGCAAGATCAGAGCATCCTCCGTTGGTGACATTAAATCTTCTGTGCTCCCTTAATCCAACCACAAGTCCCCTTGTAGAAGTCACAGATTTGCAGGCAATGGGGACAAGTCTTGAAAAATCAGTTTCAGACAATCCACGTTCCTCCAAGTCACTATTGTGGGCTGTCAGCCTTCCAATTCCAGGAATGCCTCCCTCTCTGCTGGAAACTCCATCACACTGACAGCTGCTTTCTGAATTCTGAGAACGGCTCCCCATTCCACTGGTAATGGAGTAACGGGGTCACGGCTGCATCAAGAGAGATGAAGCCTGTAGCAATTTGGTAGCAGCTAACACCCCAAATACCCCGAGCTTCATCTGTATTCATTCTCCCCCGGTGCCATGGATGGCTCCCGCGGACTTGAGTTTATCTTAGCCTCAAAGCTAATAGAGTTAAACCAGCTGGTCAATTTAAACAGGAGCAGAACCAGTGAGATGTTACTGTATTCTGAGACGGTGCTAATAAACTTTAATAGATTTCAGCTAACAATTTGGTATAAATTAGACATCGCACTGCTGCTGAGGTAATAACTTTTGGCACTAAATAACAGAAAATCAAGCTCTGTGATGTGGTTCAAAAGCACCTTCATTGAGCCTCTGAGATTCAGGCAGACTTCACTATTGATTACCGCTTACTCTTCCCAAAGCTTTAAGAAAACAGCAAACTGCTCCAAAATGCACCCCCTCCAAAGAGCCCAGACTTTTTCTCCCACTGGCTCGATAGCTCATTTACATGAAAAGGACTTTGGAATCAAAATGGGGGACATGATGGGGAGAGGGGACCTCTGATAGGTGACTCAAGGACGCACAAATTCGAGTTTATATTTTTCTGGAATCTTCCAGAATGTTCATCTGCTGAATTCATTTCAATTCAACTCTATTTAATACTATAATTTGTAATTAGCAACCTTATAATTAGCTTGAGTTAAAGACTGAAGTCAATTGAGTGTCTGGACATGGCATTAGAGAATTTGCTCAGTTCCTGGCTATGGCACTAATTATCCCTGTGACCCTGAGTGAGTCAGTTAACTTCAGTCCCCTTACCTGCCTGCCTCAAAGTGTTGCTGTGAGGTGGAAGGAAATGTGGGAATCCCTGTGAAAGTGTGTTGTAGACTGGGACAGGCTCCTCAAGCATGAGCTGTGAAATCCAGTTGGCCACACGACCTCATGCTGGGAGTCTGAAATTCAGAGATGCCAACATGAGCTCTGAAATGGACAGAAGGCTCCTTGTTACAGACACACTGGCCCCGACCCCTGGGTTCTGGCATCCAGCCTGCTCTCCCTCCACTCTGCCTGTGTGGGACCCTCACAGACCTGGAACCATGTTCAGGGTCAGCATGATGACTTGTGTGGGTCTTCGCAGGGGTCAAAAGATTTCTTCAAGAACCGAGCTCTTCATAGAGTCATTGTTATGGAAACATTTGCTTGCAAGACACACACTCCCCCCTCCAACAATTTAACATCTCGGCGTCTGGATGTGTCTCTCGGTCATAGTCAGGGCAGAGTTTCATTAGGAGCCTCTTCTTCTTTCTTAGTGGCACAGAAGAATGATGCATCTGGCAATTGAGGTCATCTTAGATGTGATGGATTATGGAATCATGTGCCTCTTAGAACCGGGTTCTCTTCAGGATGCTGCAGAGAATGGGGCCCAAGACTATATGTTCCCTCTCTTGTAATAGTCATACCCTGCCACAGAGGAATGGGGCAAGCCAAACAGGCAAAGAACTGCATACAGTATTGTGTTCTGAAATGACTCAACAGGAAAAAAGGATGCAGAATACTGGGAGGCTTGGGCTACTGTGGTGAGGATGGTCCATGAAGGCCTCTCTGAGAAAGTCAAGCTGAGTGAAAGAAGAGAGATTATATGGTAAGATCTGGGACAAAGCTTTCCAGTGTAAGGACAGAGAGATGGACCCTGAAATGGGAGTGAGGTTAGTGGGACAGTGGACATGTGGACACAGTTGGGACAAATGGGGAGATTGGGATTGACATATATACACTACTATGTGTAAACTAGATAGCTAGTGGAAAGCTGCTGTATAACACAGGGAGCTCAGCTTGGTGTTCTGTTGATGACCGAGAGAGGTGGGATGGCAGGGAGATAGGAGGGAGGCCCAAGAGGAAGGGGATATATGTATACATATAGCTGAGTTTGCGTCATTGTACAGCAGAAACTAAAACCACATTGTAAAGCAATTACACTCCAATTAAAAATGTATATAAGTCCTTTCATGCATAATTACCTGAATATGTGCAAATGAGAATAGTTACATATGGTTCCAAAGACTGAATCTCTTCGTTCTTCCATGATTTTTCTCCCCAAACCTCCACTTGACCATACTCAAACTATATTAGTTTCCCAGGCTGCTATAACAAAATACCACAAACTTAGATGACCTCAAACAAGAAAAATGTATTCTCTCCACAGTTCTAGGGGCCAAAGTCTGAAATCAAGGTGTTGGTAGAGCCATGCTCTCACGGAAGAATCTAAGTGAAAATACGCCCTAGTCTTTCTCTTAACTTCTGATGTTTGCCTGCAGTCCTTGGCATTCCTTGGTTTGAAGATATATCACTCTACTTTCTGCCTCCATGAGCACATAGCATTTTCCCAGTGTGTTTGTGTCTTTTCTCTTCCTATAAGGACACAAGTTATATTGGATGAGGGGCCAAGTTCAGTACGACCTCATCCTAACCTGACTATATGTACCCCATTTCCAAATAAGGTCATAGTCACAGGTACTGAGCATAGGGATTTCAATGTCTCTTTTGGGGGGACACATTTCAACTGATAGCAGAGACACTGAGGGCACTTTTGGGAAAATTTCTTAATGAAGTTCTAATGCTACTTTGATAACACGGGGGGTCAAACCCTCCTACCACCAGATAGGTCGCCCATATTTTGCCTACAAAGGGCAGAAACCTTGAGTCCATCTTCAACATGTAAGAATCCAATGCCCGGCTTCCCTGTGGACCTTTTCTGATCTGTCTTTTAACCCAAGTGATTTTGAGACTTTATTTTGGTGGAAGCAGCCTACCATCACCCACACCTCTAAACTGAATCACTGATTTAAAATTAACGTGACCGCCATTGGATGGTACAAATGGCAGCAACAGCAAACTGAGAAGTTTCAAACAACTTAGTGACTGGTTGTCATCAGTCATTTTGGCATAAAAATAGGTAGTTAACTCCCTAGTCTATTCCCTTTACTATCCGTTGCCACCTTTGAAAGTCATCATAAACTAAGAACAGCGAACATTTATTGAGTGTGTACCATGTGTTAGGTATTATGACACACAGTTTAAGTGGATTGGGAGCCCGTTTAATTCTTGCAGTAGCCCCAGGAGGGAGGTACTGTGATCCTCCCTTTACTTAGGGGAACACGAAGCTTACAAGAGCTGATGTGTCTTATACAGGCTCACAAGACTGGTGAGCCCTAGAGACGAGATTCTCACTTAGAAGCCCTGCCTCTAAGGTCCATGGATCCAACCACTCCGCTTCTCTTCACAGGCAGCCCCCTCACCTTACAGCAGAAGTGAGACGTATCATTCCCCATGTCACACAACTGAGAGATACCAGAATGGGGAGAAGAGCTCGGGCTTGCTCTTCTGTCCCGTGCTTTCTCAAGGCTTTGTTGACATCCATTGCCCAGGGAGACTTCCCTGGCTGTCTAGTGGTTAAGACTCGGAGCTTCCAATGCAAAGGGCATGGGTTCGATCCCTAGTCAGCGAGCTAAGATCCCACACCCTGCACAGTCAGAACCAAACCAAACCACAACAATCAAAAAACCCCAAAGCCCAGTGAAATGTTCCAGCTTGGCATCTGACCCTCATCCCCAAGAGAAGGACTCAGATAGTCCATGAGACGATCTAGTCGGCAAAGACTCGCCCAGCAGTGTTGCTCCTGCTCAGTGGATCTTGGCTTCTGGGAAACCCAGGCTTTCCTCAGGGTGTTGTGGGCACAGAGATGCCCAACCAAAACTGTTATCATGAATTGAATCTAATCTGATCAGAGCCAGGTCATTTCTGTCCTAGATGACCACTGTGTGACAGAGACTAGAACCAGAAAAATGTACTTGGGCCATTTTTCTGAAATTGAAAGACTAGTTTCTAGATGAGAAATCAGTTTCAGCTCTTGATCCTCATCCTTTCAAAGCTATTGGTTGCCTTGAATATAGTCTCATAAACGATTCTGAGTCTGAGCACCTTGGTCTGAGTCTGGGGCAGGGAACTGGGTGGCTGGGGACCAGGGGTGGGAGGGACATTTCTCAAGTACATACTTTTGTATTTTCCCCCTGTGAATGTACCAGAGAATACATTTTAAAAGATCTGAAACCTTACCTTGGAATCATGAGAAAATATCAAATACATTGTAATCAATTCATGGGGCCTCCCATCGACACAAGATAAGCCAGTGTCTGCATATGAGTGGTGTATTTCTTATCTTTGGACCCTAGTCATGATTTCCATAGTTTATACCTTGTGAAAATAGAGCTTATTTCCCAAGGAGAAGATTCTAGGGCAGTTGCCAATGTTTTACACATTTCTCATTCTTCCTCCAAACTCATCATTACTACATGAGTGGCAAAAACTTCTCAGCTGTAAGAGGGGACACATATCAAACTCATGGGGGTAGGGGGTCTTCTTTGTGTCAGATCTTGCTCCCTCCTGTTGCCTTCATTGGGAATAGGAGTTGGCATCACTTTACCCACTGGGGGCATCCTTCCCTCGTGCTCCTGGGAGCCATTCCTTCCTCATTCCGGCAGGAATTAGATAGCAGTTGTGAGGGGCCCTCCCTGGTGTTTGGGACATCAGCGTCTCTCAGAGTTTTATACAGAAGAGGAGCCCAGGTGTGGCGGGGAAGGCAATGGCACCCCACCCCAGTGCTCTTGCCTGGAAAATCCAATGGACGGAGTAGCCTGGTGGGCTGCCGTCCATGGGGTCGCTAACAGTTGGACAGACTGAGCGACTTCACTTTTTCACTTTTCTCTTTCATGCATTGGAGAAGGAAATGGCAACCCACTCCAGTATTCTTGCCTGGAGAATCCCAGGGATGGGGGAGCCTGGTGGGCTGCCGTCTATGGGGTCACACAGAGTCGGACACGACTGAAGTGACTTAGCAGCAGCAGCAGCAGCCCAGGTGTGGAGACTCAGGATGAGCCTGCTTTGATGCTCCTGCCTGGGGACACTGCCCTTGACAAACACATTTGTTGCTCATACATTATCTGTTGGCTGTCTCCCCTCATGCCCATCTGTTGAAACGGCAGCATGCCTGAACCCAAGTCCCAAAGCCAGATCCCTGAAACCTAGGTGCCGACTACGCACAATCCAGCTGCAGGAGAGAGATCACCCTCTGGAGACCCTTCTCCTCACCTCCCCTTAAGAATACTGAGAGTCCCCACACCCCTCTCCCCCAGCTAGTTTCCGACCTTCTCATCTGTACCTGGATGAAGGTATAGGCCCCTTTGGAAAGCCCAGCTCAGGATGAGAAATGTTTGTTCTCTGGAGTACAAGGTTGCGTTTAAGCTGAGACTGTGTTGGGGAAGGTGGAGAGATGGTGACATTAAGACATATTATGAACTGGATGGGATCTTGCCTGTCTGCTTGCCTGGCAACACAAGGGAACATACATGTAGAGTAGTTAGAACCACCTGCCTTCCACTAAATCTCATATGTGTGAGTGTGTGTAGGTTTTGCCTGCCTGCCTGCTCAATCGCCAAGTTGTGTCTGACTCTTGCAACTCCATGGGCCAGAGCCCACCAGGCTCCTCTGTCCATGGGATTTTCCAGGCAACAACACTGGAGTGGGTTGCCATTTCCGTACTCCAGGGGATCTTCCCAGTCAAGGGAATGAACCTGTGTCTCCTGCATTGGCAGGTAGATCCTTTACCGCTGAGACACTGGGAAAGTATGTATGTTTAGGGAGGACTAAATTCATTCACCTCATCAGTAATACATCAAATGTCTTTATCCCCCTCCCTTGTTCCAAAATGGGTTGGAAAGGACAGAAAACATGCCAACAATCTGTGCAACCTGCGCTTAAGCCCCAGGAGGGTACCTGCCTGGCAGGGAAGAAAAAGTTGATGAACTATGGCTTGTGTCTGGCATGATGTCAGGCACAGAGCAGACACTCAAGCAAAACTGTTGGACGACTGAATGGATAACAGAGGTTCTCTCACAGCGTGATTGTGTGAATGAGATGTGATGATGTATTTGTTTACATTAACTTTTTAGCACCTTCTATGTGCTGAGCACCATTCTAGGCAATCGGGAGTATTAGCACGCAGGGTAGACAAGATCCCTGCTCCCATCAAGGTTATCTTCCATCAGGGAACAGACCAAAACAAACACACAATGAAAGATGCAGAACTCAATTACTTTGGATCTTTTGCTCCTGTGGAAAGAAGTGCAAAGGAGACTTGTAAGCACATCACACTGACGAGCAGGCCCATTCATCTGTTTGCTGGGTGGCTTTCAGAGAGCATCCGCCTCCACGGGACACATGCTAATGTGTATAAACATACACATGCAGACTGACGCACACCATCCTCTTGGACTTATAATGCTCCAGAAATATACATGATAGTTTTCTGAAAAAATGTGCAGGAGACAGACATATGTGACCTTACTGAGAATCTAGTCAAGGATCCAGTGAGATCTTGGTTTGTTTGGAGCCATTGTCAGATGGCTCAGTTGCTCAGTTGGGTCTGACTCTTGGTGACTCCATGGACTGTAGCCAGCCAGGCTCTTCTGTCCACGGAATTCTCTAGGCAAGAATGTTGGAGTAGGTTGCCATTCCCTTCTCCAGGGGATCTTCCCAACCCAGGGACCGAACCCAGGTCTCCTTCATCGCAGGCAGATTCTTTACTGTCTGAGCTACCACGGAAGCCATATTCTCAGATCACCGTCCTTCAAATCAAAACATTTAGACGTATATTTTTTTGTTTGCTTGGCATGCAGCAGGGCATGTGGGATCTTAGCTCCTTGACCAAAGATGGAACCTGTGCCCCTTGCATTGGAAGCATGGAGTCTTAACCACTGGATCACCAGGGAAGTCCTCATCTCTCTCTCTTTTTTTTAAGTTCTAAAAACTTTTTTGCAATTTTTAAAGGTTTCTTTCCATTTTCAGTCATTACAAAATATTCCATGTGTTGTACCATACATCCTTAAGCCTGTCTTGTACCTAACAGTTTGTGTCTCCCACTCCTCTCTCCCTGTACTGCCCCTCCCCCACAATGGTACCCCCTAGTTTGTTCTCTATGTCCGTGTTTCTTTTTTTTGTTGTTATGCCCACTACTTTGTTGTATTTTTTAGATTTCACATATAAGTGATATCAGACAGTATTTGGCTTCCTCTGACAATTTTTTTTTTAAGATATTTTTAAGAAGTGGATAATTTTTAAAGTCTTTATTGAATTTGTTACAATATTGCTTCTATTTTTATGTTTTTTTAATTTTTTTTTTTTAATGTTTGTGGAATCTTAACTTTCTAACCAGGGATCGAACCCACAACCCTTGCATTGGAAGGCGAACTCTTAACCACTGAACCACTATGCTTGTTTCGCTTAGCATACTTCTCTGAAGTCCTGAAACCTGTGTGACTCTGACTGTATCTGGGAAAGGGTCACAGCTCCTAGGTCCTGTACCCTATGTGTCTATTCTAGAAAGCTAAGGAGCTAGGAGATGAGGGAATGTGAGAGGTGGAGAGATTCCTAAATAGGTGACATGTTGTGCTCCTCTTTAGGATCCTAAGATCCTAAAGATTTGGAATTCCTTAAGATTTGGAATTCCAGTGATTCCTGGAATATTCCAAGACTCTGAACTCTTGGGGCTGGTTAGATGCTCCGGAATTAAAGGGTGGTGGGATCTATGGCTTTTTCATGTGGTTGAACTCACTTGGATGTCACAGAGAATACCACCTACATTTGAGAGATCGCACTCAGGAAAACCTAACCTTTTAAGAGATCAAGATTGAGTTTCCTCTTCAGCATATTTGCACCACTCTGATATGTCTAATATGTGAATTTCTCACGAGTTGCCCATTACAGTGTTGTCATGGTGACTGTCTCCAATTATGACCAGCAGAATTAAGAAGATGAGAAGAAGTCTGTGAAGCTCTCCAAGGCTGAAGAGTGAGTACCACGGGAGAGAGAGAGAGGAGGATGGGGGATGATGGGTCCTGTTTCTAGTGTGCTGAGATGGAAACAGATTGTGAGCCCCGGGCAGTCTGCTATGTTGGTAGCAGGGGCCATCTGCTCCCTGAAGATAGGCATCTCGTCAGTCTCATTCATCACTATACCGTCGGCACCTACCACAGTGCTGGTACAACCCATGTACTCAGTTATGTTCAATGAATGAATGAACGTTACAAATTTCCTCTTTCCCTCTATCAAGTAAGCATGGTATAGGTATAGTGGGAGCAGGCATCCCAAGTGCAAAGAAGTGAGTAGTGATGGTGGTGGCGACAGGGAGGGGAAAGTTACTACTAGACTAAGGGGCAGGGCACTACCTTGACTCAGGGTGCAAGAGCCCAGAATAAATCAAACTGTCAACAACAAAAAAAAGAGGGACGTCGCTGGTGATTCAGTGGTTAAGACTTCACCTTTCAATGCAGGGGGTGCAGGTCTGATCCCTGGTTGAAGAGCTAAGACCTCACACGCTCTATGGCCAGAAAAACCCCAAACATAAGACAGAAGCAATATAACAAATTCAATAAAAATTTAAAAATTCATTAAAAAAAATGGTCCACATCAAAAAATCTGAAAAAAAAAAAATAAAAAATCATCATCATCAGTGTGTTGAGCCAATAAACAGACAACTTCTTGCAAATTTTGTAGAAGCATAATTTGATATCACCTCTCTGGAGAAGAATGTTGGCAATAAGCTTCAAAAATTTTAAAATATGTTCAATAGTTTGTACCTATTGTATCCAGGTACAAAACTGGCTACAAAAATAGGACCCAGGGAAACTGGTGTACATAAACTTACTCAGGAATTTACCCTTGGGAGAGATTTGAGGATATATCATGGATGTTTAACTACTAGGATGTTCACTGATGATTCATTTAAGATAGAAAAATATCAGAAATAGCTTAACCATTCTACAATAGTAAATTGTGGTCTTTCCTAGAATACCATGTTGCCATTTATTTTTTTCCCTTTTTTAGCTTTTTAAATTATGTAAGTATGATAACACATTTATAGGAGACTTGGAAAATACAGAACAAAGTTATGTACGGCTCCACTATGTATAACAATTATTTTTTAAGTAGATAAATTGGGATTTTTAGTTGGAGTTTCAGTATCAACCTCTCAAAAGTTAATAGAATGAATATACAGAAAATTAGGAGGTACAGTAGGCCTGCAAAGCACCATGAACCTATTCAACATAATTAAGATTTATAAAATTTTCACACAACAGTCCATGCTGCCATTTAAATGATGCTGTAGACCTGTGTTTGTCAACACAGAACTTTGGGTATTTATGAGGATTAGGTCAGGCTCAGGTAAAAGAGAAGAAAACAGGGTTGCTTTAGTGTTTTATGTGCAAATCTAAGGCTTTGATGGGACTCCACAGACTTCTAGAATTGAGCTTCCAGAAGGTTGCTCTGTTAGGAATGATAAAAACCCCAAGCACTGGGTAGCCATCACAGAGTTGTAAGAAGCACACAGCTTTCCCTTGCACTGCTCCTTCTGTGTAAAGAGGTCCTTATTCTTCTCAACGAAGTTTGGAGCTGTTCTTGTTTGTGTGACTTGTGCAAACTCAGGCAGGGCTTACGAAGACTCTATAGACGACAGGGTTGGAAACATGGGACTCCAGACGGTCATGACTCTGTGTCCCTGATTAAGCTGCTTTTAATTTTTGTTGGCTCTTTCACTTCCATTATATTCTAAATTAATAAACAAGGTTTGGAGAAACACATTTTTTTTTTTCAAATATGATGCTACAATAATAAAAGGCGTATGTGGAGGGTAAATTAGGTTTCGTTTAGTCTTTCCTTTGTAGCCCCCTGTGTAATTGTGTTGGGTGATCCCTGAGACACCAAGAAACATTTATAAAGATTTTCTTTACAAGCTCACATTTGGAGCCTTCTATGAAAAGGCAGCAGCATTTGTTCATTAGGATGGACCCTGAAGCAAGGAAAACATCACTAGTCTTACTGGAACACTTGATTCAATCAAACTAGGCGATCATCACCTCATTTCCAGCACTGCAAGGCTGTGGCCCCAAGCCAAAATAACTGGCACCCAGTGTTGACTATGATTACTTCTGAGAAGCAATAGAGATCTGGGAATCTGGGTGAGGTCTGAGAATGAGGGGGTTTCAGAGGACTAAAGTCAGTGGTGAAATGTCAGTGGTGATGTGTTCATGGCAGGAAGAGCTCTGATTTCCTTGGTGGAAAAGAAACGCAACACGGGTCCTGATTGTGGAGCAGCGCATCAGTTTACACATTTACCCCGGTTTTATTGAGATACAATTAACATAATAGAATTGTATTCATTTAAGGCCATAATGGCTTACCTGGTGGCTCAGACTGTAAAGAGTCTGCCTGAAATGCAGAAGACCCCAGTTTGATTCCTGGGTTGGGAAGATCCTCTGGAGAAGGGAATGGCTACTCACTCCAGTATTTTTGCCTGGAGAATTCCATGGACAGAGGAGCCTGGCAGGCTATAATTGATGGGGTCTCAAAGAGTCAGATACAACTGAGCAGCTAACACACACACACACGCACACACACACACACACACACAAGGTGTATAACATAATGATTCAATACATGTAAATATATATATATATATGTTGCAAAATGATTACCACAGTGTGATTACTTAACATCCATCACCTCACAGAATTACAATTTTTTTCCTTGGGATGTGAATTTTTAAGATCTACTCTTAGAAACTTTCAAATATTCAAATCAGTATCATTAACTATAGTCTTCATGCGGTACTTTATATCCTCCGAACATTATATCCGTATCTTGTAACTGGAAGTTTCTTTTTGACCACCTTCACCCATTTCTCCTACCCCCACCTCTGGCCTCTGCCAAGCATCAATCAGTTCTCAGTTTATACATTATTGATGCAACTTCCATTTTACTGACATTTTGTGGTTCATTAAATGTGCCTTTTCAGTAGAGGCATTTAACAATAAAATGGAGAGAAGTCCATGGTAGAAGTGCTTTACTCTATGAGGCGTTCATTGGGTTGCAAAAAATGGCAACCAGTTTGAGTGCGCTTATATACTAGGAAACTTTTGTATCTTGTAAGTTCCTGAGTAAGAAGCATGGCTGGAGGGGGGGCAAAATTTAGAACCAGGAGTTGTAAAGCTTTAAGGAGTCTGGTAAGCTTAACTGACCAGCCCTTTCTAATTGCTAGTGGGGGTACAAAGTTCAAAATGGCTGCTTCAGATACAAACTACTATATATAAAATAGATAACAACAACAAGCTTCTACGTTATAGCTCAGGGGGTTATATTCAATATTCTACAATAAACCATAATGGAAAAAAATATGAAAAAGAATGTATATAACTGAATCACTTTGTTGTACACCAGAAACTAACACAACATTGTAAATCAACTATGTGCGCATGCTAAGTCACTTCAGTCATGTCCAGCTCTTTGTGACCCTGTAGATGGTAGCCTGCCGGGCTCCTCTGTCCGTTGGATTCTCTAGGCAAGAATACTGGAATGGGCTGCCATGCCCTCCTCCAGAGGGTCTTCCTGACTCAGGGATCAAACTCACATCTCTTGTCTCCTGCATTGGCGGGTGGGTCCTTTACCACTAACGCCACCTGGGAAACCCAAATCAACTATACTTCAATTAAAAAAAAAAAAAAAAGGATGGCTGCTACAAAAAATGGCTGCTCTGGCCACCCTCCAAGCCTATATAATCCTACAGTTTCAACACCCCAAATTACCTGATACTGTTTCTTCATGTTCCAAAAATCTGAAAAAATAGAACGTGATTGGTTCACCTTAGGTTCTATGATTATCCATTGTCCAGTCAGCTGTGGTTGAGGGGTAGGACCATGGATGCAGAATCTTTGAGAAAATGCCAATAAAAGCACAGGTCCTCTAAGAAGGAATATGGAGCAAATTGAAATTATCAGCCTAGAAATGATTTGCACCTCTAATGTATTAGCCCAGAAGGAGAAGCAAAAGCATTGAGCTCAAAGACTGGAGGGCAGATTCCTGGGAGACAGGAATCATACTCTGTTTTTCCTTCTTGTGGCGTCTCCATTTACATCTCTACCACTTTTCTAATTACTACCAGCAGAGCAATCAATACAAGGTTATCAACAATAGTGACAAGTTAATTAAGATGAGCAAATTAATCAGGTAATTAAGTGGCCTTCCCTGAGAAGGTGAGCCTGTTGAGGTGTTAGTGATATTAGGTCACATCAAATTGTCTTTATGGGGGCTCTTAGGAATCATGGTAACTGTGGAACATGTCAGCTGGATCTAAAAGTTTATCTTCCTCATTAATGGGTACACAATTTCTCTTGATCTTATCTATAATAAGTCCATATTCCAATACACTCCCAGAGCATTGATCTCATCTCCCTGTATGAGCCCTTTGTTTCAATGACAGACATGGGTAGTTAATATCCCAATACTTATTCTTTGCTTTTACCCAATAAACAAAACTCTATCTATTCCTGGTGGCCCAGCTGAAAGACTACATCTTCCAACCTCCCATGTAGCTAGAAAGTAGCCCATGAGATTAAGTGGGAATCTTTGCGTTGTTCTTCTGGGTTTTCTTGAAGAGGCTGACACAGCTGGAAGATATAGTCTATTTCTGTTATTATATTTTTCAGTCTATAATTTCCATTTGGTTCTTAAAAACACACACACACACAAACTTCTATCTCTGCTGAGATTTTCTGTATTTTTCATTTGTTTCAGAGGAACGTGTTGATGGTTGGGACATTTTTGTGATGGCTGCTGTAAAGTCCTTGGCAGATGACCCTGCGTGTGATTCATCTCAGTCCTGGCGTCAGTTGATTGTCTGTTCTCATTCATTTTCTCATGTGAGTTCCCTGGTTCTTGACGTGATGATTTTCAACTGTATCCTGGACATTTGGGCTATTATTTTTAGGAGACTCTGGGCCCTATTTAAATCTCTTATTTCAGCAAGCAAACTAGGCTCAGTACCCAGTTCCTGACATGATTTTGTGGGCTGGGGAGAGAGAAAGCTGAGATACATCTCATAAGATGAGAACTCATAGGATGAGTTCATAGAATGAACATATCCAATGACCATTTAATTTTCAGAGCTATTCTAGTACAATTTTGGTCAGCTGGGTACCACTGAGGCTCCCACCAGTCTCTAGTCAAGCCACTGGATGGGAAAGAAGGGTCTCTCCCAGCCAGCAGGATGGCACTCTGTGGGCAGGAGAGATTCAAATCCCCAAGATATAGAGGGTTTCTGGGCTGGTCTGGTTCTTGGGGCTGGAATATTCTCTCGGTGGAGTCAAGGAGTTTCTGAACACATGAGGAATTATGAGGAAGGGGGCACTTCTTTCAGCTGCTTCTTTTGTGGGGCAGAAAGGTAGAAGAAACCTGGTTCTGCTGATTGAAACTCAACATACCAGCTTTAGATAAAATATCTCTGTCCTTTTCTTATGTAAGAGAAAACAATGCTATTGTATTTTAGCCACTGTTATTCATATTATCTGTAATATGCAACAGAACTTAATCTTAATTGACATGGTATCTAAATGAGGGAAGAATAAACTGGTAGTCTTCAAAGCGGGCTGTCTCCTGTTCCTCTGAACTGAGTGGTCTAACAACCCCATGTCTATAACTCAATCTCTCCTCCTTGGCTACGAGTATATCCTCTCTTCTGCATCAGGGAACACCTCCTTATATGAAGGGATAGAGTGATTGTTTTAAAAGAGTCTGATAAGCTTGAATCTGAATTCCAGTTTCATCACTGACTACATTTGTGACTTTGTGCAGTTATTTCAGTTATAGCTATTAATATAAAACAGCAATGAGGGACTTCTCTGGTGATCCAGTGGTTAAGAATCCACCTTGCAAGGGATGTGGGTTTGATCCCTGGTTGGGGAACTAAGATACTACATGCCATGGGGCAGCTAATTCCATGGGTCACAACTAGAGAGCCCAAGCATTGCAACAAAAGATCCCATGTAAAAAAAAAAAAGATCCCGTGTAATGCAACTAAGTGATGCAAATAAGTTAAAATTAATTATAAAACAGTGATGAAATAACTGATTCAAATCTGTGTTGTAAAGATTAAAAAATACAATGCATATAAGGCATCTAGTCTGATAGTTATTTTATCATCATCACCAATTACCATCATCTTCATCATCATAGAAAACAGTAAGAGTAATTTTATAAGAAATGACTCACATAAAATACTGCATATAAATAATCATTTTCAAAGCACTTACTATGAGCCAGGCACTGAGTTACACAACTTGTGTTTACTTATTTAATTCATACAAACTGACGCGGTGGTTTCTGCAATAACCATCATTCTCCTTTGGTAAGCTGAAGAGACTGGGACTCAAAGACTGCGAATGTTGAGTAACTCCAGGATAAGAGTTAGGGCTGAGGCATGATCCTGGGCCAGTCTACCTCTAGGGGGAAAGCTTTTATCAAGTAGAACATAGATCAGGAAGAGGTCTCTCAGAGGTTGGGACAGTATCTGCCAAATTCTTATTCTGTGCCAGGTCACACATGCAAAGATGGGCAAAACATGGCCACACCGTCAAGAGGCTTCCTGTGTGATGGAAGGAGATAGACACCTAGGGAACTGTGCACCCTCAGAACCTTGCGTTGTGTGAGACATGTGAGCACGGGCTTCATCTGGGGCAGGCAGCAGAAAGCAGGCAATTCTAGGGAAATGGAGAAATGGGTTAACCCTACCATTAAGAGAGTCTGATTCTACATCTCCTGAAAGGTCTATTTTCTAATAGAATTTTGAAGGGTCTCTGCTTTCTTGTTCTGCTTTTAGCAGAACAGCATGGCAACACTAACCAAATCACACCTTTATAAAGACTGTGTAATTGTGAATGAAGGAAATGGTGGCTGGCAGTTTAAAGCCAGGAAGTACCAGAAGACTTCAGCAGGCAGGGCACTTTCCTTTCTAGAGGTCAAAGGAAGCACCAGGAAGGTTATGCTTTGCTTCTGTTTTTGTTATGGCTTCCCTTACATTTCTTTTGCCTTTTTTGCTTGCAGCTTCCACCAGCATGGGGCTTCCCTGGTGGCTCAGCTGGTGAAGAATCTGCCTGCAAAGTGGGAGACCTGGGTTCGTTCCCCGGGTTGGGAAGATCCCCCGGAGAAGGGAAAGACTACACACTCCAGTATTCTGGCCTGGAGAACTCCCATGGACTAGTTCATGGGCTGTCTCTTATACACATCTAGATGTGTATAAGAGACAGCACGGGGGGTCAAACCCTCCTACCACCAGATAGGTCGCCCATATTTTGCCTACAAAGGGCAGAAACCTTGAGTCCATCTTCAACATGTAAGAATCCAATGCCCGGCTTCCCTGTGGACCTTTTCTGATCTGTCTTTTAACCCAAGTGATTTTGAGACTTTATTTTGGTGGAAGCAGCCTACCATCACCCACACCTCTAAACACACTGCTGAGATTTCCAAATTTGCTTACATATTGAATGCAGTACTTTCACAGCATCATCTTTCAGGATTTGAAATAGATCCACTGGAATTCCACTAGCTTTGTTCGTAGTGATATTTTCTAAGCCCACTTGACTCACATTCCAGGATGTCTGGCTCTAGATGAGTTATCACACCATCTTGATTATCTGGGTCATGAAGATCTTTTTTGTACAGTTCTTCTGTGTATTCTAGCTACCTCTTCTTAATATCTTCTGCTTCTGTTAGGTACATACAATTTCTTTCCTTTATTGAGCCCGTCTGTGCATGAAATGTTCCCTTGGTGTCTCTAATTTTCTTGATGAGATCTCTCATGTCTGGCTCTAGATGAGTTATCACACCATCTTGATTATCTGGGTCATGAAGATCTTTTTTGTACAGTTCTTCTGTGTATTCTAGCTACCTCTTCTTAATATCTTCTGCTTCTGTTAGGTACATACCATTTCTTTCCTTTATTGAGCCCGTCTGTGCATGAAATGTTCCCTTGGTGTCTCTAATTTTCTTGATGAAATCTCTCATCTTTCCCATTCTATTGTTTTCCTCTATTTCTTTGCACTGATCACTGAGGAAGGCTTTTTTTTATCTCTCCTTGCTATTCTTTGGAAGTCTGCATTTAATGGGTATATCTTTCCTTTTCTTCTTTGCTTTTCACTTCTCTTCATTTTATAGCTATTTGTAAGTCCTCTGCATACAGCCATTTTGCTTTTTTGCATTTATTTTACTTGGGGATGGTCTTGATCCCTGTCTCCTGTACAATGTCATGAACCTCTATCCATAGTTCATCAGGCACTCTCTCTATGAGATCTAGTCCCTTAAATCTATTTCTCACTTCCACTGTATAATCGGAAGGGATTTGATTTAGGTCATACTTGAATTTTTTAGTGGTTTTTACTACCTTCTTTAATTTAAGTCTGAGTTTGGCAATAAGGGGTTTATTATCTGAGCCACACTCAGCTTCTGGTCTTGTTTTTGTTAAATGTATAGAGCTTCTCCACCTTTGGCTGCAAAGAATATAATCAATCTGATTTTGGTTGACCATCTAGTGATGCACATCATAATAGCAAAGAAATGTTATATTAAAAAGTATAAAATAATTTAATATAAAACAGGTTTAAATAAATACAAGCAAATCCCTTGTGTATAAAAATTACAAGTTAATTGAATGGCAAAAGAAAAAGTTGAATAATCTGAGAGCTATATCATGCTAATATACCAAAATTCGATAGTTTAAANAAGAATATAATCAATCTGATTTTGGTTGACCATCTAGTGATGCACATCATAATAGCAAAGAAATGTTATATTAAAAAGTATAAAATAATTTAATATAAAACAGGTTTAAATAAATATAAGCAAATCCCTTGTGTATAAAAATTACAAGTTAATTGAATGGCAAAAGAAAAAGTTGAATAATCTGAGAGCTATATCATGCTAATATACCAAAATTCGATAGTTTAAACATGTCAATTCTCCCAAAACTAACTTTAAAATTCAATGTAATCTAACCTGAATCCCAACAGATTTGTTTCTGAAATTTGCTAGGTGATCTTAATATGTATGTAACATTTCAAATGCCAAAGATCAAGGATGACTTTAACAAAATAATTATAAAAAATTGAATACCGTGTTAGAGTCAAGATTTGCTATAAAGCAGTAATATTTTTTTTAACTCAGTAGAAGCAGAAATAATAATATAATTAGATAGAGAGGGTGGAAATAGTCTTGCAAATAGACAAAAACTTGATCTATGGCAGTAGTGTCATTACAAATCAGTGGGGAAAGGTGTGTGTCCCAGTAGATGATACTAGGACAGTTGCCAAATGTTAGACTTATGTGAGGAAAGCAAAAATAAACTTCTGAAGAAAGACATGAAATGATATCTTTCGGTAATGTAAGTCACCAAAAGCAAAATACATGAAGAAAAACACCAGATGTTTGACGAGAGGGAAACATAGTTCATATGTTTCATTTTAACAAACTAAGGCATGGCATGATTCGCTTAAAGGTCATTGAGGATGCAGGACCACAGGAGGATTTTGAGTTATTAGAGAAGAAATGTGATGAATTCATACCCACAATGTTAGGCAAGCACACTCTCATTGGAGGTTAGGTGATGACTCAGTGAAAACCCAAGGCTCCTGGTTGTCAACCCGCTGGTTTACCTTTCAAGAGAATACATTTGAATCAGTTCTAATGAGATGGATGAAACTGGAACCAATTATACAGAGTGAAGTAAGCCAGAAAGAAAAACATCAATACAGTATACTAACACATATATATGGAATTTAGAAAGATGGTAATGAGGACCCTGTATGCAAGACAGCAAAAGAAACACAGATGTGTAGAGCGGACTTTTGGACTCTGAGGGAGAGGGAGAGGGAGAGGGTGGGATGAGTTGGGAGAATAGCATTGAAATATGTATACTATCATGTAAGAAACGAATTGCTAATCTATGTTCAATGCAGGATGCAGGATGCTTGGGGCTGGTGCATGGGGATAATCCGGAGAGATGATGTGGGGTGAGAGGTGGGAGGGGGAGTTCATGTTTGGGAGTTCATGTACACCTATGGCGGATTCATGTCAATGTATACCAAAACCAATACAGTACTGTAAAGTAAAATAAAGTAAAAATAAAAATTAAAAAAAAAGACTGACATTTTTAAAATCCAGATATGATTGTTGTGCACCAGATGAATATATGAGAAAAACTCAGGTGAAGAGTGTCACCTCTTTCCTATTTATCAGACACCCTATCAGGACTATCCTGTGTGTGATTGGTCTATGAAAACCACAAGGTCAAGAGAACTTGCCTTTACTCTCCTGAAAGTTTGAGCATGCTTTAGGATTAATCATGTTTAAATTAATTAATTAGGATTAATATAATGCTTTATATTAGTTAATTTATATAAACCCACTCTAATGAAGTCAATGTTTTGGTGAGATCATTGTCTAAGGGGCAGGAAAGAGGGTGGAGTCAAGTGGGATGGCTAGCCCAGGACAACTAAAACCAATTGCATCTTACAGTAAGACCTGTGGTACTGTGAAGATACAGGTGAAAAAGGCAGCATACTGCCTTTCTAAATAGTAAACAAACTTCCTTGGCAATCCAGTGATTAAGACTCCCAGCTCCCAGAGCTGGGGGCACAGGTTCAATCTTTGGTCAGAGAACTAATATCTCACAGCCTGCAAAGCATGCCCTCCTCCCCCCCACCACCAAAAAAAATAAAAGCATACATAGGTAAATTTGGTGAATATGAATAATAAAGTGATAAGATATGACATATGTGCATGAATGCCCTATAAAATACTCTATAAAAAAGAAGGGATACATCTAAGACAGGAAATTTATATTATTATAACTCATTTAATCATAAAAATATCCCTTAGAATAAGCATTGTTCTTCACATCTTCAGTTCAGTCTCTCAGTCATGTCTGACTCTTTGCGACCCCATGAATCACAGTACGCCAGGCTTCCCTGTCCATCATCAACTACTGGAGTTCACTCAAACTCATGACCATCATCAAGTCGGTGATGCCATTCAGCCATCTCATCCTCTGTCATCCCCTTCTCCTCCTGCCCCCAATCCCTCCCAGCATCAGAGTATTTTCCAATGAGTCAGCTCCTTGCATGAAGTGGCCGAAGTACTGGAGTTTCAGCTTTAGCATCATTCCTTCCAAAGAAATCCCAGGGCTGATCTCCTTTAGAATGGACTGATTGGATCTCCTTGCAGTCCAAGGGACTCTCAAGAGTCCTCCAACACCACAGTTCAAAAACATCAATTCTTTGGTGCTCAGCTTTCTTCATAATCCAACTCTCACATCCATACATGACCACTGGAAAAACCATAGCCTTGACTAGACGGACCTTTGTTGGCAAAGTAATGTCTCTNGACTCTCAAGAGTCCTCCAACACCACAGTTCAAAAACATCAATTCTTTGGTGCTCAGCTTTCTTCATAATCCAACTCTCACATCCATACATGACTACTGGAAAAAACATAGCCTTGTCTAGACGGACCTTTGTTGGCAAAGTAATGTCTCTGCTTTTCAATATGCTATCTAGGTTGGTCATAACTTTCCTTCCAAAGAGTAAGTGCCTTTTAATTTCATGGCTGCAATCACCATCTGCAGTGATTTTGGAGCCCCCCCAAATAAAGTCTGACACTGTTTCCCCATCTATTTGCCATGAAGTAACAGGACCATATGCCATGATCTTCATTTTCTGAATGTTGAGCTTGAAGCCAACTTTTTCACTCTCCTCTTTCACTTTCATCAAGAAGCTTTTTAGTTCCTCTTCACTTTCTGCCATAAGGGGGATGTCATCTGCATATCTGAGGTTACTGATATTTCTCCTGGCAATTTTGATTCCAGCTTGTGCTTCTTCCAGTCCAGCGTTTCTCATGATGTACTCTGCATATAAGTTAAATAAGCAGGATGACAATACACAGCCTTGACGTACTCCTTTTCCTATTTGGAACCAGTCTGTTATTCCATGTCCAGTTCTAACTGTTGCTTCCTGACCTCCATATAAGTAGAGGCAAGTAAATGAGGTTAATTGATGCTGCACAAGGAAACTAGTAAAGGATTTTGGTACAAAAACCTGTACTTTCTCTTTTTTTCTCCTCAGTCTCACCTCCTCATGGAGGTCGGTGGAGTTGATAAAATTGGAAAACTTAGAAAAGGGTCTGGAAGGCTTGACAAATGCACAGGCTTGGAGGTGGCATTTACAGAAGGGGTCTGAGAGAAAGACTGCCATCCATTGGGTGTGTGGATAGCAGGCAGACACTAGTCCCACTTGAAGAAAGGAAGGAGTGAGCTCCACTGGCCAAAAGACCCAGCCTAAGGCTAAGTGCAGCAAGTGCAGCTTCTCCCCAGGTTGAGGTCAGCATTTACAACTGGTGTTCATTCAGCTTAATACAGGTGGTATTTGATTCTCCCTCTCCAATTAATCTCTGCAGTTCTATCAGTTATGGGTATCACTTTGTCATAACAAATACACAGTTAAGTTTCTATATGCCAACACTAGTTTGGAAAGTAAAAAGGGATCATTTATACTGGTAATTCTGGAAGGGAAAAAAAGCAAAGCGAGAACTCTTCCTGTTATTGTTTCAAGTTTTTATCTTACTTTTGCACACTTTTTCTTTTCGGATATAATGTGTTTGAATTGCCATCTTTCACAGGGAATAGGTTTGACTCCTTAAAATGTTGTTCCCAAACAGTGCATCTACTGTGGTTAGGTGGTCATCCCCTGCCTTACACACATCCCCAGAGCACCCTAAAAACTCACCTACAAGTGTTGACCCAGCTCTCATCCATGATTCAAGGGGCTCTCCAAGATCCNTAAAATGTTGTTTCCAAACAGTGCATCTACTGTGGTTAGGTGGTCATCCCCTGCCTTACACACATCCCCAGAGCACCCTAAAAACTCACCTACAAGTGTTGACCCAGCTCTCATCCATGATTCAAGGGGCTCTCCAAGATCCTGCCCTTTCCAAGACAGAAAGTTGCAGGATTCCTCCAGTCACACACATACAGAGAACAAGAATCTCTTTGCTCTTGCTAACAACCCCAACCCCACTCCTGCAATCCCAGGCTTTTGCTCTGACTTCCACAAGAAGTGAAAGGTGGAACCATTCTAAAATGCTGCCACTGGCCCAAGGAGGAAACTAGACAGAAACAAAGTCTTGGGGGTGACAAGGGTTGGAGGATGTGTGTCCAGGTGAGCAAGGGCATTTTGAGAAGGTTTATGAAATGATTGTCAAACTAAGGTAGTAGTTAGGCCAACAAGTGGACAGTAGGTCTTCTGAAGAAAGTTTGATCCCAGGGAAGGAAATATGGAGAAGCAGGCACATGATATGGCCATGTCAAGGAGGAAGCCCAGGTCAGGGCAGCTGGGCAAGATGTGTCAGTGTTGTAGGATTGTGGGGGATGGGGTACATACAGATAAGGTGCCCTGGAAAGAGGAGGGAGCTTACGGAATTGGTGTTTCTGTTTCTGTGCCACTGGCTTGTCTTTAATCAAAATCTCAAGTTTCCATCCTCTTCTTGGAGTTTCCACCAGTCCTGAAACAAAACATATGTGTGTGCATACACACACACACACACACACACACACACACCCCAACTGTTCTAAGCATTAGAGACCTCCACACAAATTGCTAAAGGCTCTGTAGGAGAAGGAAGGGTAACCCACTCCAGTAACCTTGCCTAGAGAATCCCGTGGACAGAGGGGCCTGGTGAACTACTGTCCATAGGGTCACACAGAGTTGGTCACAACTGGAGCGACTTAGCATGCATGCATGCATGCATTGGAGAAGGAAATGGCAACCCATTCCAGTATTCTTGCCTGGAGAATCCCATGAATAGAGAAGCCTGGCAGGCTACAATCCACAGGGTTCCAAAGAGTTGGCCATGACAGAAATGACATAGCATGAACACACACACATGGGAGAAACACAGGAAAGCTGAATAATTCACCAAAATGAATGAAATCCTCATCTTAAAAATCACCCGTGGCTAAAGACAGAAAAGAATGTTGGGTCAGGGGTTTGGGTTGCTGTTGCTCAGTTGCTAAGTCATGGCTGAATCTCTGCAATCCTGTGGTCTGTAGTAAGCCAGGCTCCCTTGGCCTTCACTATCTCCCAGAGTTTGCTGTGATTCATGTCTATTGAGTCAGTGGTGCTATCTAACCACCTTATCCTCTGCCACCCTTTTCTCCTTTTGCCTTCAATCTTTTCCAGCATGAAAGTCTTTTCCAGTGAAAAGAAAAGGAGTTTGGGACTGTGACATAAAAATAGAAAAACAAATGTTTGGTAAACAAATGTTTACTGAGCCATCAGATACAGTGGGACACAGGACTCTTAACAAACAGATTTGCTGGGTTCCTTCCAGTCTGCACACCTAGTTCACATTATAGTGACCCTATGCCGATAACTCACTTCCTGGAACAAGTCCTCAAGGTATATCCTTCTAGGCATTAGGGAGAAGTTCAAAGTTTCTTCCAGAATCTTTTGGGCTTTGATGGCTCTCAGTTTGAAATAACTCACATGCCATAGTGACATTTGCAGTGGAAGCTTTTGCCTTCATCCACTGTCTTCAGTCACTCTCTTTCTCCTGAGAGTCTTGTCCTCTGCATCCGTACTCTCTCCCTCTGTGCTGGCAGAGAATCTGGCTTCTATCACCAAGAACCAGAGCTCCAGCCTGAGGCTGCCACCCTCAGCTGGCTTATCAAAATTGCTTGCCAATTAGGATTGCCAGGCCATCTGCTGAGGAGATCCTGTGTCTATCCATCTATGACAATCTAGCTTGTATTTCACTTTGCTTCTATCAGCCCAGAGTTGAAAGTGAAAGAAAATGAAGGTGAAAGTCCCTCAGTCATATCTGACTCTTTGTGATCCTAAGGACTATACAGTCGATGGAATTCTCCAGGCCAGAATACTGGAGTGGGTAGCCTTTCCCTTCTCCAGGGTATCTTCCCAACCCAGGGAGCAAACCTAGGTCTCCTGCATTGCAGGTGGACTCTTTACCAGCTGAGCCACAAAGGAAGCCCAAGAATACTGGAGTGGGTAGCTTATCTCTTCTCCAGCAGATTGTCCTGACTCAGGAATCTAACCCGGGTCTCCTGCATTGCAGGCAGATTCTTTACCAACTGAGCTAACTTGCTGCAAACAAGCTCCTGAAGTAATTCTGGAGTTTCAGAATCACTCATTCTGGCCAGAGTGACCTGGAAGAATTGCCTTTCAGGAATTTAAGAAGAGAGTTAGGAGATCTGTCCTAAATATTTATAAAGTTAAGTTACAGGCAAATCACAAAAGATATAAACCTCAGTTTCCTTAGCTGCTGAATGGAGATAATGAAGAGTTGTATTCCAAAAACTGGAGAGTGAGTAAAATGTATAGGACATTTCTTTTTAGGAAAACCAGACAATGGCGTTGGGGTGGGGACCACAGTATTTGCTAGTGATGCCCTGTGCCTAATCCAAATGGGATTTGCACCAACCACTGCCTCCTCCACGAATTGAAACCCCTTTGACTTCCTTGACTGTGTCTCCTTTTCATTCCCCCACCTGTATTAACTACCTCTGACCTCACCACCAAAATAAATTGGAGTACCCACTCCAGTACTCTTGCCTGGAAAATCCCATGGATGGAGGAGCCTGGTAGGCTGCAGTCCATAGGGTTGCAAAGAGTCGGACACGAATGAGACTTCACTTTCACTTTTCACTTTCATGCGTTGGAGAAGGAAATGGCAACCCACTCCAGTGTTTTTGCCTGGAGAATCTCAGGGACAGGGGAGCCTGGTGGGCTGCCATCTATGGGGTCGCACAGAGTCAGACACAACTGAAGGGACTTAGCAGCAGCAGCAACCAAAATAAATACCACAGACTGGGTGACTTAAACAACAAGAATTTATTTCCTCACAGTTCTGGAAGGTAGATGTGCTGGATCAAGGTGTTGGCCAGCAAGGTTAGTTTCTCTCAGGATCTCCTGTCAGATGGCCATCTTCTCTCTTTGTCCTCACATGGTCTTTCTTTGCATGACTGCATCTTAATCTTGTTTTATCTCCTCTTGAATTAGGAAGAAATCCTTTAACATAATCACCTCTTTAAAGTCCTTATGGAGCAGAGCTAAGATGGCTGAGGAATAGGGTGAGTAGACCACTTTCTCCACCACAAATTCATTGAAAGATCATTTGAACGCTGAGCAAATACCACAAAACAACTTCTGAATGCTGGTGGAGGACACCAGGCACTCAGAAAGGCAGCCCATTGTCATCTAAAGGAAGTAGGACAAAATATAAAAGATAAAAAGAGAGACAAAAGAATTAAGGAAGGAGACCTGTCCAGGTGAGGAAGTCATAAAAGAGGAGAAGTTTCCAAACACTCAGAAACCCTCTCAGTAGTGGGTCTGTGGGGAGTTTTGGAATCTCAGAGGGCAACATAACTGGGAAGAAAAAATAAATAAAACCTACAGATTATGCGTCTAACTGCAACTCCCAGTGGAGAAGTAGCCCAGACACTCGCGTCCACCACCAGCAAGTGGGGGCTCAACAGGGAGGCACAGGCTGCATTGCTTAGGGTAAGGATGGGGCCTGAATGCCCTGAGGGCAATTTGAAGGAGCTAAACTGAGATAGTAACCCAAACCGTGGGATACCCAGAGAGGGAAAAAAAAAAAAAAGAAAGAGAGAGAGAGAAAGAACTTTCCTGGGAAAAGCTCTAACCTAAGGCACTGCTGGCCCACTCACAGAACAAAGGACTGAGTGAATACCAGAGGAGAGCTAGCCAGCAGCAGACCAGCCAATCCCCCGCCAGAGGTAGGGAGGCAGGCGGGTGACAGCCAGAGCCAGACGAGGCAAACTCAGCCCCAGAGACGGCACCCCCTACCAAACTGCGAACAAGTTCCCTCAAAGGAGTGAGTGAATACCAGAGGAGAGCTAGCCAGCAGCAGACCAGCCAATCCCCCGCCAGAGGTAGGGAGGCAGGCGGGTGACAGCCAGAGCCAGACGAGGCAAACTCAGCCCCAGAGACGGCACCCCCTACCAAACTGCGAACAAGTTCCCAGTTGTTAACCAAGTCTTCCTGGGATCCTGGACAGTTGACATCTACCAGGAGGGTTGTAGCCAGAGATCAGCTCCCCAGAGGAGACAAACAGCACACCTGAGACTGTGCTCCCGTTGAGCACCCAGGAAACTGAGAGACTGGGACCGCGGAGGTGATAAGACACACCACCCCACCTGGGGAATGTGCACTCGCCAAACACCTGGTCACCTGAGCTGCTCAGACCTGGGAAGGGCACAAAACGGAGGCCCAACAGAGTCTCTGCCTTTGTGGAGTACCTGAGAACCTGAACCTGAGCAGCTTAGACCTGGGAAATGTACACAACCCAGGGCCCACTTTAGACAATTCCCTTGCAGAGCAACCTGGAGCCTGAACATTGTAGACCAGGAAAGCACACACACCGTGAGTGGGGGCAAACCCAGTGTGGCCCAGACACTGTGCACACTCCCCACATACACCAGTGATTTGTGTTTGCAGTGTTCGTCTCTCCCTGAGGCACAACTGAACAAGTGAGCCTAAATAAATGACCACTTCACCCCTTTGTGTCAGGGCGGGGGTTAGATACTGAAGAGACTTGCAAACAGAGGAAGCCAAAATAAACAAAGAAGAGGGAACTGCTTTGGAAGTGACAGGTACAACAGATTAAAACCCTGTAATTAACACTGGCTACATATGAAGGGACATAAAGACCTTGAGAAGTATAAGCTGGAACAAGGAATTATCTGAAATTGAACCCACATTGCCCTCAATAACTCCAGAGATATTCCTAGATATATTTTATTATTATCATTTCTTATTTTTTATTTTTCTAAGTTTTAAGTTCTTTATTATTCCTTTAATTTTCATTTAAAAGATCTATTACCTTGAAAAAAAGAAAATTTCATATTTTTTTAATAACTTCTGATATTTTTTTAATATTGTATTTTTGAGAGTCTTTTTAATCTGTGTTTTTTGGTATTTGTTACCAATTCCATACCTTTAAGAATCCAACCTTCAGTACCCATTTTTACTTAGGAATGTGATTACTGGCTTGATTGCTCTCTCCTCTTTTGACTTGCCTTTTTCTCCCCCAGGTCACTTCTATTTCCTCCTTCCCCCTCTCTTCCCTACTTAACTCTGTGAATCTCTTAGGATATTCCAGGCTGTGGAGAACACTAAGGGAACTGATCACAGGCTAGACTGGTCTCTTTCCTTTCGATTCCCCCTCCTCTCCTCCTGGTTACCTCTATCTCCCTCCTCCCTCTTCTCTTCTCTATGGAACTCCGTGAACCTCTCTGAGTGTTCCAGACTGTGGAGAGAAAATAGGAAAATTATTATTGGCTAGATTACTCTCTCCTCTTTTGATTCCCCCTCTTCTCCTCCTGGTCACCTTTATCTCCCTTCTCCCTCTTCTCCTCTCCATGTAACTTTGTGAACCNTATGGAACTCCGTGAACCTCTCTGAGTGTTCCAGACTGTGGAGAGAAAATAGGAAAATTATTATTGGCTAGATTACTCTCTCCTCTTTTGATTCCCCCTCTTCTCCTCCTGGTCACCTTTATCTCCCTTCTCCCTCTTCTCCTCTCCATGTAACTTTGTGAACCTCCCTGGGTGTCCCCCACTGTGAAGAATCTTTCACCACTAACCTAAATGTTATATCATCAGTGCTGTATGGATGGAGAAGTCTCGAGGCCACTGTAAGAATAAATAAAATCCAGAGGCAGGAGGCTTAAATGCAAAACTTGAGAACACCAGAAAACTCCTATTCCCATGGAACATTAATTGACAAGAGTTCATCGAAAAGCCTCCATATCTACCCTGAAACCAAGTTCCACCCAAGAGCCAACAAGTTTCAGAGGAAGACATACCAAGCTAATTCTCCAACAAAGCAGAAACATAACCCTGAGCACAAAAATACAGCCAAAAGTCACACCAAACCCATAGACACCTCAAAACTCACTACTGGACACTTTATTGAACTCCAGAGAGAAGAGATCCAGCCCACTCACCAGAACACCAACACAAGCTTCCCCAACCAGGAAACCTTGACAAGCCACTCATCCAACCACATCCACGAGGAGGAACCTCCAAAATAAAGAGGAATCACAAACTTCCATTCTACAGAAAAGTCACCCCAAACACAGCAACCTAAACAAGATAAAAAGGCAGAAAAATATTCAACAGGTAAAGGAATGTGATAAAAGCCCACCAAACCAAATAAAAGAGGAGGATATTGGGAGTCTACATGAAAAAGAATTCAGATTAATAATAATAAAAATGATCAAAAATTTTGAAAACAAAATGGAGTAACAGGTAAATAGTCTGAAGACAAGGATTGAGAAATGCAAGAAAAGTTTAACAAGGACCTAAAAAAAATATAAAAAGAGTCAATCAATAATGAATAATACAATAACTGAGATCAAAAGCACTCTAGAAGGAACAAACAGTAGAACTGAAACTGAAAATAGGATAAGTGAGGTGGAAGATAAAATGGTGGAAATAAATGAAGCAGAGAGGGAGAAAGAAGAATTAAAAGAAATGAGGAGAACCTCAGAGACCTCTGGGAAAATGTTAAATGCCCCAAAATTTGAATCATAGGAGTCCCAGAAGAAGAAGACAAAAAGAAAGGCTATGAGAAAATATTTGAGGAGATAATAGTTGAAAACTTCCCTAAAATGGGGAAGGAAATTGCTACCCAAGTCCAAGAAAATCAGAGAGTCCCAAACAGGATAAATTCAAGGCAAAACACCCCAAGACACATATTAATCAAACTGACAAAGACCAAACACAAAGAACAAATATTAAAAGCAGCAAGGGAAAAACAACCAATAACCCACAAGGGGATCCCCATAAGGATAACAGCTGAATTTTCAATAGAAACTCTTCAAGCCACAAGGTAATGGCAGGATATACTTAAAGCAATGAAAGAGAAAAACTTATAACCCAGATTACTGTACCCAGCAAGGATATCATTCAAATATGAAGGAGAAACCAAAGCTTTACAGACAAGCAAAAGCTCAGAGAATTTAACACCACCAAACCATCTCTTCAACAAATGCTAAAGGAACTTCTTTAGACAGAAAACACAGAAAAGACATATAAACTCAAACCCCATACAACAAAGTAAATGGCAACGGAATCCTACTTATCAATAATTACCTTAAATGAAAATGGGTTGAATGCCCCAACCAAAAGACAAAGACTTGCTGAATGGATACAAAAATAAGACCCCTATATAAGCTATCTACAAGAGACCCACCTCAAACTTAGAAACACATGCAGACTGAAAGCAAAGCACTGAAAAAAAGATATTTCTGCAAATGGAGACCAAAAGAAAGCAGGAGTAGCAATACTCATATCAGATAAAATAGACTATGAAATAAAAGCTGTGCAAAGAGACAAAGAAGGACACTACATAATTATCAAAAGATTAATCCAAGAAGAGGATACAACAATTATAACCACAATAATAGTGGAAGACTTTAATAGCCGACTCACACCTATATATAGATAAACTAAACAGAAAATTAGCAAGGAAGCAAAAACTTTAAATGATAAAAAGAAACAGTTAGAACTAATTGATATCTATAGGACATTTCACCCTAAAACACTGAATTTCACCTTCTTCTCAAATGCACAAGGAATTTTCTCCAGGATAGATCACATCCTGGGCTATAAATCTATCCTTGGTAAGTTAAAGGAAAAAAAAAAATTGAAATCATCTCAAGTACCTTTTCTGATCACAATATGGTAAAATTAGATGTCAACTACAAGAAGACTCTGATTGTGGCTCAGAACATGAATTCCTTATTACCAAATTAAGACTGAAATTAAATAAAATAGTGAAAACTGCTAGACCATTCAGGTATGACCTAAATCAAATCCCTTATGATTATACAGTGGAAGTGAGGAATAGATTTAAGGGCCTAGATTTGATAGATAGAGTGCCTGATGAACTATGGAATGAGGTTTGTGACACTGTACAGGAGACGGGGATCAAGACCATCCCCATAGAAAAGAAATGCAAAAAGGCAAAATGGCTGTCTGGGGAGGACTTACAAATAGCTGGGAAAGAAGACAGGTGAAAAACAAAGGAGAAAAGGAAAGATAGAAACATCTGAATGCAGAGTTCCAAAGAATAGCAAAAAGAGATAAGAAAGCCTTCTTCAGTGATTAATGCAAAGAAATAGAGGAAAAGAACAGAATGGGAAAGACTAGAGATCTCTTAAAGAAAATTAGAGATACAAAGGGAACATTTCATGCGAAGATGGGCTCGATAAAGGAGAGAAATGGTATGGACCTAACAGAAGCAGAAGATATTAAGAAAAGGTGGCAAGAATACACAGAAGAACTGTACAAAAAAGATCTGCACGATGGTGTGATCACTAATCTAGAGCCAGACATCTTGGAATGTGAAGTCAAGTGGGCCTTAGAAAACATCACTACGAACAATGCTAGTGGAGGTGATGGAATTCCAGTGGAGCTATTTCAAATCCTGAAAGATGATGCTGTGAAAGTGCTGCACTCAATATGCCAGCAAATTTGGAAAACTCAGCAGTGGCCACAGGACTGGAAAAGGTCAATTTTCATTCCAATCCCAAAGAAAGGCAATGCCAAAGAATGCTCATACTCTGATGCTGGGAGGGATTGGGGGTGGGAGGAGAAGGGGACAACCGAGGATGAGATGGCTGGATGGCGTCACAGGCTCGAGGGATGTGAGTCTGAGTGAACTCCGGGAGATGGTGATGGAAAGGGAGGCCTGGCATGCTGTGATTCATGGGGCTGCAAAGAGTCGGACACAACTGAGCGAATGAACTGAACTGATAGCCAAAATCAACAAAGGTCAAACTGGTTCTTTGAGAAGATAAATATAATTGACAAAACATTTGACAGACTCATCAAGAAACAAAGGGAGAAGAATCAAATCAACAAAATTAGAAATGAAAATAGAGAAATCACAGTGGAAAACACAGAAATATAAAGATCATAAGAGACTACTATTGGCATTTATATGACAATAAAATGGACAACTTGGTAGAAATGGATAAATTCTTAGAAAAGTATAACTTTCCAAAAGTCAACCAGGAAGAAATAGAAAATCTTAACAGACCCATCACAATCAAGAAACAAAGGGAGAAGAATCAAATCAACAAAATTAGAAATGAAAATAGAGAAATCACAGTGGAAAACACAGAAATATAAAGATCATAAGAGACTACTATTGGCATTTATATGACAATAAAATGGACAACTTGGTAGAAATGGATAAATTCTTAGAAAAGTATAACTTTCCAAAAGTCAACCAGGAAGAAATAGAAAATCTTAACAGACCCATCACAAGCACGGAAATTGAAACTGTAATCAGAACTCTTCCAACAAACAAAAGCCCAGGACCAGATGGCTTCACAGCTGAATTCTACCAAAAATTTAGAGAAGAGCTAACACCTATCCTTCTCAAACTCTTCCAGAAAATTGCAGAGGAAGGTAAACTTCCAAACTCATTCTAAGAGGCTACCATCGCCCTAATACAAAAACCAAACAAAGATGCCACAAAAAAGGAAAACTAGAGGCCAATATCACTGCTGAACATAGACGCAAAAATCCTTAACAAAATTATAGCAAACAGAATCCAACAACATATTAAAAAGATCATACATCATTACCAAGTGGGCTTTATCCCAGGGATGCAAGGATTCTTCAATATTCACAAATCAAAATCACAATGTGATATACCACATTACCAAACTGAAAGATAAAAACCATATGATTATCTCAATAGATGCAGAGAAATCCTTTGACAGAATTCCACATCCATTTATGATATATATATAAACTCTCCAGAAAGCAGGAATAGAAGGAACATACCTCAACATAATAAAAATTATGTATGATAAACCCACAGCAAACATTATCTTCGATGGTGAAAAATTGAAAGGATTTCCCCTAAAATCAGGAACAAGACAAGGGTGTCCACTCTCACCACTATTCTTCAACATAGTTTTGGAAATTTTAGCCACTGCAATCAGAGCAGAAAAAGAAATAAAATGAATCCAGATTGGAAAAGAAGAAGTAAAACTCTCACTTTTTGCAGATAACATGACACTCTACATAGAAAACCCGAAAGATTCATCAGAAAATTACTAGAGCTAATCAATGAATATAGTAAAGTTGCAGGATATAATGCACTGGTCATAGCGAACACCCTCTTCCAGCAACACAAGAGAAGACTCTGCACATGGACATCACCAGATGGTCAACACCGAAATCAGATTGATTATATTCTTTGCAGCCAAAGATGGAGAAGCTCTGTACAGTCAACAAAAACAAGACCAGTGTGGCTCAGATCATGAACTCCTTATTTCCAAATTCAGACTGAAATTGAAGAAAGTAGGGAAAACCGCTAGACCATTCAGGTATGACCTAAATCAAATCCCTTATAATTATACAGTGGAAGTGAGAAATAGATTTAAGGGCCTAGATCTGATAGATAGAGTGCCTGATGAACTATGGAATGAGGAGATGTGTATAAGAGACAGCCGCTAGACCATTCAGGTATGACCTAAATCAAATCCCTTATGATTATACAGTGGAAGTGAGAAATAGATTTAAGGGCCTAGATCTGATAGA
>SJYX01017488.1:34822-91662 GCA_006410675.1 Oreotragus oreotragus | reverse complement strand
TGGTGATGGACAGGGAAGCCTGGCGTGCTGCGATTCATGGGGTCGCAAAGAGTCAGACACGACTGAGCAACTGAACTGAACTGAAGGGCTCCAAAGTTCACTTTCTTACTAAATCACTGTAGCTGTTGTGTTCCATGCAAACAAGGAAGTGAAAAAACAAAGTGTAATCATGGGATCAAAAAATAAATAGTCTAACATAGAAGAGAAGTGAAGGGTAGTCCTGGGACGAGAGCTATACAATTGGTCTAGAGGGTAACCAGTCTACCAAGAGCAGTAAGACCAAGGACAGAAGGTTTATTTCAAATAAAACATGGTATTAATAAATTAGACATTTGAGTGGTTTGATAGTTCATACAGAGAGTTTGGGAATGAATAAGTGGACTGCTGCTGCTGCTAAGTCACTTCAGTTGTGTCCGACTCTGTGTGACCCCATAGACGGCAGCCCACCAGGCTCCCCCATCCCTGGGACTCTCCAGGCAAGAATACTGGAGTGGGTTGTCATTTCCTTCTCCAATGCATGAAAGAGAAAAGTGAAAGTGAAGTTGCTCAGTCTGTCCGACTGTTAGCGACCCCAGGGACTGCAGCCCACCAGGCTACTCCGTCCATTGGATTTTCCAGGCAAGAGTACTGGGGTGGGGTGCCATTGCCTTCCCTGGAATAAGTGGACAGGGCCCTAGAAAATAGAACAAACCAAAATCTGAGTTAATTATTAACTGCAGGGAAAATGAACAATTGCACCAGAAGGGAAATATAAATGATGTGGTTCAGTCATGAACAGATTTATATGGATGCATTAATATAAAAATGAATGTATAATATAGTCACATTGGGAATGAGGGGCAGGAAATGGTGTGTGAATGGATAGTATAAAAGATATCATTCTTCATCTACCATGGTAAGAAATCAATAGATAATGTATAAAAATGGAAAAATCAAGAAAAGCAACAGAAGCTTATTATCTGGAAATAGAAAGGTAAACTTGAGAAAAATGCTTAATAGAATTGAAAGCTGTTACTTCTGAGGAACGGGAATCAGAATGAGAAGGGACAAGCAGAGTATCTGGATTTGCCTGGGATAGTCCCAGTTTGTCCTTGATTGCTTGGCATAATTTTGTTACCATTTGCAACAGAAGCTTATTATCTGGAAATAGAAAGGTAAACTTGAGAAAAATGCTTAATAGAATTGAAAGCTGTTACTTCTGAGGAACGGGAATCAGAATGAGAAGGGACAAGCAGAGTATCTGGATTTGCCTGGGATAGTCCCAGTTTGTCCTTGATTGCTTGGCATAATTTTGTTACCATTGCCCCTTTCACTCTCAAAATTGTCCCAATTTTGAAGTCTTGAAGTGTTCTTTGATATGGATAATACTTTGACTTTTTTTTTTTTTTAAGAGATTCCTTGGTAGCTCAGGTAGTAAAGAATCTGCCTGCAATTCAGGAGACCCAGGTTCAATCCCTGGGTGGGGAAGATCCCCTGGAGAAGGAAATGGCAACCCACTCCAGTATTCTAACCTGGAGAATTCTATGGACAGAGGAACCTGGTGGGCTACAGTCCACGAGTTTTCAAAGAGTTGGAGACAAAGAACAACTAACACTTTGATAAAAATAAAATTTAAAGAGGCTCTTTGGACCCTAAATTAAATAATCTCATTTCATCCAGCTCAACCAGAGACACTGACTTTCCTTTTCTCTAAAAGTAATTCTTATTTTAAATTAAATACAAGCAGTATGTCTGTTTCAAAGCAATTTTACATTCATTGCCTTATTTAATCCTTACAGTAAACGGCTCCATGGGGTAAGCAGCCTATTCCATTTTATAGGTGAGAAAAAGGAGGTTTAGAGCCATCTTGTGACTTAACAAAGTGGCACAGTAGTAGATATTAGTCTATCCTGGACCAAGCCCTCTAATTCTGGTTCCCATGCTTTTGCCACAATACCAAATGACAAGGCATTTCAGCTATCTCATGAGTGAACAGAATCTGAGATGTAAAATCAAGAACCCAGACCAGCAGGCTAGCTGTTAGAAAAACCAGATTAGGAAAAACAATAAATAATCCAAACATCCTTTTGTCATCTTGGTCTTTGAACAGAAATTCTACTTAATCTGCCCACCTGGGCAGAGTGGACACTGAAATCATCCTCCTGGGATCTCACATGCCACAACTAAGTGTTTGCNTTGACTGTGTGGATCACAATGAACTGTGGAAAATTCTGAGAGAGATGGGAATACCAGACCACCTGACCTGCCTCTTGAGAAGCCTGTATGCAGGTCAGGAAGCAACAGTTCGAACTGGACATGGAACAACAGACTGATTCCAAATAGAGAAAGTAGTACGTCAAGGCTGTATGTTGTCATCCTGCTTATTTAACTTATATGCAGAGTACATCATGAGAAATGCTGGGCTGAATGAAGCACAAGCTGGAATCAAGACTGCCAGGAGAAATATCAATATCCTCAGATGCAGATGACACCACCCTTATGGCAGAAAGTGAAGAAGAACTAAAGAGCCTCTTGATGAAAGTGAAAGAGGCAAGTGAAAAAGTTGGCTTAAAGCTCAACATTCAGAAAACTAAGATCATGGCATCTGGTCCCATCACTTCATGGCAAATAGATGGGGAAACAGTGGAAACAGTGACAGACTTTATTTTGGGGGGCTCCAAAATCACTGCAGATGGTGACTGCAGCCATGAAATTAAAAGACACTTACTCCTTGGAAGAAAAGTTATGACTAACCTAGACAGCATATTAAAAAGCGGAGACATTACTTTATCACAAAGATCCATCTTGTCAAGGCTATGGTTTTTCCAGTAGTCATGTATGGATATGAGAGTTGGACTCTAAAGAAAGCTGAGCAGCAAAGAATTGATGTTTTTGAACTGTGGTGTTGGAAAAGACTCTTGAAAGTCCCTTGGACTGCAAGGAGATCCAACCAGTCCATCCTAAAGGAAATCAGTCCTGAATGTTCATTGGAAGGACTGATGTTGAACTTGAAACTCTAATACTTTGGCTACCTGATGCAGAGAACTGACTCATTTGAAAAGACCCTGATGCTGGGAAAGATTGAAGGCAGGAGAAGAAGGGGATGACAGAAGATGAGATGGCTGGATGGCATCACTGACTCTATGGACATGAGTTTGAGTAAACTCCAGGAGTTGGTGATGGACATGGAGGCCTGGCGTGCTGCAGTCCATGGGGTCACAAAGAGTCAGACACAACTGAGCAACTGAACTGAACATTTTTGAGCATTTATTATGTGCCAGAAAATGTTCTTAGTGTTTAGACATGAATCCTCACAACACCGTACTATCATTATGCCCATTTTATAGATAAGGAAACAAATGAAAGTTAAGTAGTGGAGCTGGGATTCAAATGCACACAGTCTGACTCTAGAGTCTGTGCTTTCAACCCCCATCTCTCAAGTGAAGGTTCATTAAAGGATGATGATCCTGTAGAACTACTGTACTAGTTCTTCCCATAAATATGCTGAGGCACCTCCCTTATAACAATAAAATATTGTTTCTGTCCCATATATCCCTTTTCTTACAATTACCAGAGTACTTGAAAGAAGCATAATAGATAACATTTATATATTGCATTATGGATTATAGTATGTCTCCATATAACTTTTCTAATTTGCTCCTCTTAGCTTGTAGGGATGGAGCAGATATCTTCATCATCATTTTAAATTTACAGTTAAGGAAACCAAGGCGAATCTATTTTAAGTAACTTACCCTAAGTCACATGGGGCTTTCCTGATGGCTCAGCGGGTGAAGAATCCACCTGCAATGCAGGAGACACAGAAGATTCAGGTTTGATCCCTGGGTCAGGAAGATCAGATCCTCTGGAGGAGGAAACGACAACCTACTCCAGTATTCTTGCCTGAAAAATCCCATGGACAGAGGAGTCTGGCAGGCTACAGTCCAAAGGGTCACAAAGAGTCAGACGTGACTGAGCTACTAAGCATATGCACATACCTAGGTCGCATAGGTAGTAAATGTATTAGAACTCCAAATTCTTGAATCTAGGCTTCCTGTCTTCAGGATACCATACATTTTTGCCTACACTTAATCCTCCTGTCTCTCACTTTTTGTAATATATTTTCTATCCTCAAATCATTCTCCTGAAACTTAAAATTATCCAACCCTGTGACCATTTTTATGAATTTACTTCTATTTTTCCTTTGACTATTTCCTTTCTCCTTGAAATTATCTCTTCTCTTGACTTTGGCACTGTGTTACCCTCAAACTCTTTTATTTCATTTTTCTGATTATGCCTCCTACTTTTATTCTCTTACCACATCTTCCCCAAGGCTTCCTTCTTAGCTACGTGGCTTTCTGTTTTCTGCCCTTGCTCTCAGTAATTATTTCCACATCTTCAGCACTCATTTTTGTGAAGATCTCCCCTTCTCTACTTCTGGTTCTAAGATTTTGTACTCTCAACTTGTGTTACAAGACACCTACACATCTCAACCAGTACACAAAGTCTAATACATCCAGAAACCAAAGTCGAGATCTTCCCCACAAAATACATCTGACTCCTGATGTGGCCCTTTCTGCCAATGCATCCAGCTCCTCAGCATAACTCAGCGCTCCTGGGATCACTTTTGTTGCTTTCACGTTCAATGACCCAGTTCAGTTTCAGCATAGTGCTATCACATCTGTCCTTTCTGTTCCTTTCCTTGTTTCCTCTGTCTGACATTAGGCTTTCAAAGCTTTTCTGCTGGATTTACTGAAGGAAACTTACCCATTACTTGAAAGTTATCTTCAGGTGGTAAGATTGCAGGTGATTTCTGTTATATTTCTTGTACCTTTTTGGATTAAAACAATTTTTTTCCCACAGCGAATATGTAGTACGTTCTTAAAAAAAATTTTTTTAACTGACTGTAATAAAAGGGAAAAAAAGGAATAGTTTCATTGACTTTGAGAATTTATTGAATGCTATCTCTCTCATGAAGTGACTCTACATTTTCACAACCAGGTTTATTCAATCATTTCTTTGATGTGCTTTTTTTTCATACCTCTCATGTCATTAATATATTTTTGTTCTGTATTAAATTTATATGGTTGTCTTACCTAGTAGTCAATTCTTGAAGACTGAAAATAAGTTCTTTCTGATTCTGTTTATGGATAACAGCTTCTCAGTGTTTGTGACATGTATTGAATTGAACCCAAAATAATATAATGTGGGCTGATAAACACTGAGTTGTGTGTCAAATTTTCTTCATTGCAGTGCTTATTAAGCCTAGCGCCATTGTTGCCAAAGCTCATTCGTAATGGGCTTCCTGGCAGAGAAAGAAGTTGGAAAATAGGTCAGGTGAGCTGTCTTTATTGGGTTCTAGTTCAATCATTGGTTTCTTTTATAGGAAGTGGGTGTGACGCAGGAAGCCTGAGGCAGAACAGAGCACTGGGGCATTATTTAGTAAAAGAAATGTTTGCTTTAATCTGCTTTGGATGGTTCCTTAGACTTAATTATAATAACAAGTCTCCATATTTCAGTTGATTGCTAAATGTTGTAGATAATTTAAATGGTCAGTATCTGTTAATACTAAGTGGAAATACCAAGGGATTCCTAATTCAGACATTTAAAAAATTCAGCTTCTATTTACCTATTGCACACTTCAAGTATCTCTCTTTACATACTGTCTGTCCTTATTTTTAGGTTGAGAAGTGGGAACACTTAGGATCCTAAGACCCATTGAAGGGTACTTCTAGTCTGAAATCCTTACAGGGTTCTTATGACCTGTGGCCCACTGCTTACTTCTCCACCAAAAATTCTACTAAAAAAAGAAAAGGTAAAAATTCCATTCTTTTGTTTGTATGTTTGTGTATGTAGATGATATTTTTGTCTTGAGCTATAATCTAAAATGTAAAAAGTTAGGCTTAGATCAGTTCAGTCGCTCAGTCGTGTTCGATCTTTGTGACCCCATGGACTGCAGCACGCCAGGCTTCCCAGTCCATGGCTAACTCCCGGAGTTTACTCAAACTCATGTTCATTGAGTCGGTGATGCCATCCAACCATCTCATATTCTGTCGTCCCCTTCTCCTTCTGCCTTCAATCTTTCCCAGCATCAGGGTCTTTTCAAATGAGTCAGTTCTTTGCATCAGGTGGCCGAACTATTGGAGTTTCAGTTTCAGCATCAGTCCTTCCAGTGAATATTCAGGACTGATTTCCTTTAAGATAGACTGGTTGGATCTCTTTACAGTTCAAGGGACTCTCAAGAAGTCTTCTCTAACACCAGTTCAAAAGCATCAATTCTTTGCTGCTCAGTTTTCTTTAGAGTCCAACTCTCATATCCATACATGACTACTGGAAAAATCATAGCCTTGACTAGATGAACCTTTGTGGTAATGTCTCTGCTTTTAAATATGCTATCTAGATTGGTTATAACTTTTCTTCCAAGGAGTAAGCGTCTTTTAATTTCATGGCTGCAGTCACCATCTGCAGTGATTTTGGAGCCCCCCAAAATAAAGTCTGTCACTGTTTCCACTGTTTCCCCATCTATTTGCCATGAAGTGATGGGACCAGATGCCATGATCTTCGTTTTCTGAATGTTGAGCTTTAAGCCAACTTTTTCACTCTCCTCTTTCACTTTCATCAAGAGGCTCTTTAGTTCTTCTTCACTTTCTGCCATAAGGGTGGTGTCATCTGCATGTCTGAGGTTATTGATATTTCTCCTGGCAATCTTGATTCCAGCTTGTACTTCATCCAGCCCAGCATTTCTCATGATGTACTCTGCATATAAGTTAAATAAGCAGGTGACAATATACAGCCTTGATGTTCTCCTTTCCCTATTTGGAAACAGCCTGTTGTTCCATGTCCAGTTTTAACTGTTGCTTCCTGACTTGTATACAGATTTCTCAAGAGGTAGGTCAGGTGTTCTGGTATTTCCATCTCTTTAAGAATTTTCCAGAGTTTGTTGTGGTCCTCACAGTCAAAGGCTTTTGCTTAGTCAATAAAGCAGAAGTAGATATTTTTCTGTAATTCTCTTGCTTTTTTGATAATCCAATGGATGTTGGCAATTCGATCTGTGGTTCCTCTGCCTTTTCTAAATCTAGCTTGAACATCAGGAAGTTCACGGTTCACGTACTGTTGAAGCCTGGTTTGGAGAACTTTGAGCATTACTTTACTAGCGTGTGAGATGAGTGCAATTGTGTGGTAGTTTGAGCATTCTTTGGCATTGCCTTTCTTTGGGATTTGGAATAAAAACTGACCTCTTCCAGTTCTGTGGCCACTGCTGAGTTTTCCAAATTTGCTGGCATGTTGAGTGTAGCACTTTCACAGCATCATCTTTTAGGATTTGAAATAGCTTAACTGGAATTCCATCACCTCCACTAGCTTTATTTGTAGCGATGCTTCCTAAGGCCCACTTGTTAGGCTATCACCCAACAAAGAAGAATTTGATATTACTACTTTGTATAAGGCGGGGAAGGCAATGGCACCCCACCCCAGTACTCTTGCCTGGAAAATCCAATGGACGGAGTAGCCTGGTGGGCTGCAGTCCATGGGGTCGCTAACAGTCGGACAGACTGAGCGACTTCACTTTCACTTTTCTCTTTCGTGCATTGGAGAAGGAAATGGCAACCCACTCCAGTGTTCTTGCCGGGAGAATCCCAGGGATGGGGGAGCCTGGTGGGCTGCCGTCTATGGGGTCACATAGAGTCGGACACGACTGAAGTGACTTAGCAGCAGCAGCAGCAGCAGTATAAGGGGAACTGAATGACCACATATGTACCAGGAAATCACATACTGGTTCAATTTCTTTTTAAAAGACTTATGTAGTGTTCACTCTGTTCCAAGTACCTGTTCTAAGTACTCAGAAACATTGCTAATCCTCATAATAATCCTGTGGGGTTGGTACTATTACCCATTTCACAGATCAGGAAACTGCGGCACTGAGCATTTAAAGCAAGCTGTCCAGGAATTCCCTGGCATTCAGTGGATAAGACTCCTCACTCTCACTGCCAAGAGCCCAGGTTTGATCCCTGGTTGGGGAACTAGGATCCTGCATGCTGTGTAACACAGCCACATAAAAAAGTTGTCCAACGTGATTTTTTTAACTACTGAGTGAGAGCTGGAATCTGAACCCAGGTCATCTGGCTCTCTCCAAGATGTCTATCCAAACTAGAGAGCATATTAAAAAGCAGAGACATTACTTGGCCAATGAAGGTCCATCTAGTCAAAGCTATGGTTTTTCCAGTAATCATGTATGGATGTGAGAGTTGGACTATAAAGTGGGAGAATCCCAGGGATGGGGGAGCCTGGTGGGCTGCCGTCTATGGGGTCACATAGAGTCGGACACGACTGAAGTGACTTAGCAGCAGCAGCAGCAGCAGTATAAGGGGAACTGAATGACCACATATGTACCAGGAAATCACATACTGGTTCAATTTCTTTTTAAAAGACTTATGTAGTGTTCACTCTGTTCCAAGTACCTGTTCTAAGTACTCAGAAACATTGCTAATCCTCATAATAATCCTGTGGGGTTGGTACTATTACCCATTTCACAGATCAGGAAACTGCGGCACTGAGCATTTAAAGCAAGCTGTCCAGGAATTCCCTGGCATTCAGTGGATAAGACTCCTCACTCTCACTGCCAAGAGCCCAGGTTTGATCCCTGGTTGGGGAACTAGGATCCTGCATGCTGTGTAACACAGCCACATAAAAAAGTTGTCCAACGTGATTTTTTTAACTACTGAGTGAGAGCTGGAATCTGAACCCAGGTCATCTGGCTCTCTCCAAGATGTCTATCCAAACTAGAGAGCATATTAAAAAGCAGAGACATTACTTGGCCAATGAAGGTCCATCTAGTCAAAGCTATGGTTTTTCCAGTAATCATGTATGGATGTGAGAGTTGGACTATAAAGAAAACTGAGCACTGAAGAACTGATGCTTTTGAACTGTGGTGTTGGAGAAGACTCTTGAGAGTCCCTTGGACTGCAAGGAGATCCAACCAGTCCATTCTGAAGGAAATCAGTCCTGAATATTCATTGGAAGGACTGATGCTGAAGCTGAAACTCCAATATTTGGCCACCTGATGTGAACAACTGACTCACTGGAAAAGATCCTGATGCTGGGAAAGAGTGAAGGCAGGAGGAGAAGGGGATGACAGAGGATGAGATGTTTGGATGGAGTCATCAACTGGATGGACGTGAATTTGAGCAAGCTCCAGAAGTTGGTGGTGGACAGGGAAGCCTGGCATGCTGCAGTCCATGGGGTCACAAAGACACTAAGTCGTGTCCAACTCTTTGCAACCCTACGAACTGTAACTTACCAGGCTCTCTGTCTATGGAATTCTCCAGGCAAGAATACTGGAATCGGTTGCCGTTCCCTCCTCCCAGGGATCTTGTACAGGATCTGTACCAGATGCTTCCTGAGCTTGGTTGGAGTTAGAAGGTAAGGAGTAAATGCCTATGTAGGGTGTATTTATGTGGTTGTTGTTTAGTCACTAAGTCGTGTCCAACTCTTTTGTGACCCCATAGGCTGGAGCCCACCAGGTTCCTCTGTCAATAAGATTTTCCAGGCAAGAATATTGGAATAAGTTGCCATTTCCTTCTCTCGGGGATATTCCCCACCCAGGGGTCAAATCTGCACCTCCTGGATGGCAGGAGGATTCTTTACCACTGAGCCACCTGGGAAGCCTATATTTATGTTAACTGTTCTCATAAAGCTTACCAAAAGATAAGGGAATACAGACACTTTACATGCCTGTAGTTCTTTCATAATTCATGAGTCATTGCCTTTGGTCCTCCTACCAACTCTCTAGTTAGCAGGGCATATGTTTAGTAGTAGTTTCATTACACAGATGGTGAAATGAAGCTCAAAAGGTGAAGTGACTTTTCAAAAATCTCAGATACTGAGCAACAGGATTAGTGTTGTAATCCAGTTCTCCTGACTCCAAATCCAGGGATCTTTCTCCTATATTAAACCTCTTTCCTGTGATCTGAACTTTGCTGTTACCTTGGCAACAGTATAGAACAATGAGTGCCTGGAAACCATGATACTGCCTTCTCTGTATGCCACAAAATTAAAAAGTTAACTGAGGTCACCTTAACCACCAGACCTTTTGTTAAATTCCCTTCTTTGTGTGCATCATCTTCACATTTGTTAAGCCTAGTACCCTCGTCACCAGAAACTTGTTTATGGTGGGCTTCGTGGCAGATATATCAGATATGCTTTCTTTTCTGGTCCTGATCCAGTCATTCTGTTTTTCAGTCCCAGGAAGTGGCTATGAAACAGGGAGCCCGTGAGACGTGAGACAGCAGTCTGGACTGAGCCCTGTTCCCCACTTGGGCCTCCTGTTTCAACTCTGCAGTAGTCATTTCCCTCTCAAACACTCTCCTGAGATATGACTCTTTGGCAAACATGAAGGGCCTTTCCTTCTCTTGGTTTGAGGCAACAAATTTCAGAATGGGTGAGATGGGAATAATTCTTACTTCAGAGGAAATAGCCATGACCCTGGGGCTCCCTTTTCATCCAGGTATGAATATGAAGAGTCAGATATATGATCAGATCCTAGAAAGTAAGTGAAGTTGCTCAGTCGTGTCTGACTCTTTGTGACCCCATGGAATGTAGCCCACCAGGTTCTTCCGTCCATGGGATTTTCCAGGCAAGAATACTGGAGTGGGTTGCCATTAAGAAAACTTCAAATGCTAGGTCGTTTAACATTTTGTCAGCAGGTGGCACTTCTCTCCTTACTCACCAAATATGGTCTTTCCAAAAGAGAAATATTGTTTCTATTCTTTTGCTGCTATTGAGTTTCTCAGACTTTATTAGCTACATCTAAACATTTCTCCTCAATTCCCTCAGTTTGTAGTGATTTAGTCTACATTATGTTTAGGTTTTAATATATTTATACTGTTTCCACAAAGGATTTGAAATTGCTTACAACATACAGTATGCAATAGTAAAGTATGAGGAAAATGAAAATGTAAAATGCAATAAAGAATACATAATTCTATACTGGGTTGGAGGTAGCTGGAACAAATTAAACAAAATATACATATACTGTTTGCATTGTCTCTGGGTTTCTGGGTGAATCAGAAAGGAGAGAGAATGACTTTTCTAGGATTTGAATTTAAAATGAAAGTTCTCATCTAGGGTTACTAGAGATAAGTTTCTGTTGCTGTGTTCTCATCTTGTTAACCTAATTTACAATAAGTTGTTCCTGGTCTTCCAACAACACAAGAGAAGACTCTACACATGGACATCACCAGATGGTCAACACCGAAATCAGATTGATTATATTCTTTGCAGCCAAAGATGGAGAAGCTCTATACAGTCAGCAAAAACAAGACCAGGAGTGGACTGTGGCTCAGATCATGAACTCCTTATTGCCAAATTCAGACTTAAATTGAAGAAAGTAGGGAAAACCACTAGACCATTCAGGTATGACCTAAATCAAATCCCTNCTAAACACTAAAGGTTTAAAGTTGTGCTTTTGATATGAGTACCTTCTTTTTTTAAAAAAGATATCATGCCCACAGTATATAAACGTTTCCACATTCTCACTTGGAAACCATGAAACAGGGGTCAAAAATCGAGGCATTTCCTTCATTTGGTGACATAAAACCACTGCAAACTCCAACAGTGCAAAGGGATGCAGCTACTTGGGTTGTAACTACCAACACAATCATAACGCCATCAGGAAAAAAATGTGGACAGTACACATTAAAGGATTTAACTAATAACAATAAGTACTACCATAACTTCAGAGTTAGAAGGAGGTGTTTAAGGGCATTTGGCAGTGGCTTTGAAGAGGGAGAGGAAGTAGTTGAATGAAAATTCACTCTCTATTGTTTTTCTTTGATTTTTGTCAAGGGGAAAAAGGAAGGAAAATACCATTTTAATACAGGTCTTCTTAACCAGTCCAAGGGGAAATTTGAGACTTGGAATTGCAACCAATTTAAGGGGCCCTGTGTTACATCATATCAACCACCATATTGCAAAACAAGCTCTCTAGGGGATGATCCAGTTAATCTTATAGATACCTGTCAGTAGAGTGATCCTATTTAAAAAAAAAAAAGTCTAGCAAAAATGTGAGTCAGTTGTCAAGAAAATGGTCTGTTTCTGACTTTTTTTTCCCCCTCAATGGTACTTTCTTCATTTTAAGGCTGAATTTGGATACAAATACACATATACAGGCTTTCCAGGTGGCACAGTGGCAAAGAATCTGCTTGCCAATAAAGGAGACACAGGTTTGATCCCTATGTCAGGTAAATCTCCTGGAGAAGGAAATGGCAACCCACTCCAGTATTCTGGCCTGGGAAATCCCATGGACAGAGGAGCCTGGCGGGCTACAGTCCATGAGATCGCAAAGACACACATTATGTATGCACGCACATTACGTTACACACTATTATATATAAAATAAAAAACAAGGACCTACTGTATAGCACAGGGAACTATATTCAATAGTTTGTAATCTCTAATAGAAAAGAATCTGCAAAAAATATATACACATGTATAACTGAACCATCTGAAAAATAATATGTATAACTGAACCACCTTGCTGTACATATAAAATAACACAACATTCTATAATAAAACAACAATGCTTCACTTAAGAACAACCAAAAAAGGCTAAATTTGGGTGCTAACTGGAATCATTTACAAAGACACAACAATCTAGGCAAAAGTCTCAGGCTTTCCTTATTTTGGGTTTGTATTATTGTTATTACTTCTGGCAGTTTTCAGTAATTCAAGAAGTTTTTTTAATTGTAGAGAGCTAGTAAAAATTATGAATACATTTATATTTAACCTTACATTTTGGAAGATATTTCACTTTATGCACTGTATCTTCAGCATATCTAATATTTTCTATTTTCAATGATCATACATTGAACAAAGAAGCATGTTCCTGCAGTTTAATCCAATAAAGTAAATTTTCCACACCATACACATGTCCACCCATTTCCCCAGGGCAGCAGGTAAAATGTTCTTCCTTTCCTGTATCCACAGCAATATTCTAAACTTTTGTTTTTAAACATCCTAAAACTGAGAAAAATGAATATATATATAAGTATATATATATTAGTGACTTCTAGAGGTTGCAAGAATTATGACCACTATACATGACTACTATACCGGGCTTCCCTGGTGACTCAGTGGTAAAGAGCCCACTTGCAATGTAGGAGATGCGGCAGGAACCTCAGGTTCAATTCCTGGGTGGGGAAGATCCCCTGGAGAAGGAAATGGCAACCAACTCCTGTGTTCTTGCCTGGGAAATCCCATGGATAGCTCATAGCGTTTTAAGGAGATCATCAGAGCTTGCTTAATAATCCAGGTGGTGGATTTAAAGTTAATACTGGCCCATTATCTTCATCCAGAAGATTTCTCTTCCATAGACACCAATTTCATTCCAGCCCTTGCCAAACATCACGAAGTACAGGCATTTGGTCTTAACAAGATAGGAAAACTAGCATAGATGGCTCAGCATAAATTCATCATCACTGCTAAAAGAAGCCAATAGAAAAAGGGATGCCCTATTAACTAGGGACCAGAGTCATAGTACCTTAGCATCTTTATGCAGGTGATAGAATATAGTAAAGTGATTAAGATCAAGTCTATATAATCTTTATAAACAAAGATCTATTTACATGATTTCTAGAAATAAAATATTTGGCCTAACACCAAATTTCTTCATATGGAAATCAACAGTGATGTCTCAGTATTAGAATTCAGATTTGTCTAACAAAACTTCTCATTAAAGTTTTATTTGAAAGCCTTTAGGTTTAGAAAGGGTTATTTTCCAAATAAAATGTTTAATTAGTGTGTAGTGTAGAAAACCAAAGTAGTTGCTCTTGGCCTCTACTTGCCTCAAATTTAGGGAAAAAATTAGAATAAAGAATGCCTCATTGAAAAATATCAACTATTAAAAGTTATATACAGTAATAAAGACTATTTTCCCTTTAATTACCCCAAATCTTTTAAGCTTAAGCCTCTTTAGTAGAAATTCTCTAATCTAAAAGCCTTGAGAAGGTGCGCGTCAGAAAATGAATGAATATTTTAAATGGGCAATCAAGTAGAGACAGGATTTTTAAGAGGAAGAAGTCAAGGAATCTGATTTCAGGCAGGAAAGTTTAGCAAAGCAGACTTTTGAAGATTTCACAAAAAAAATAGTCAGTGAGGATCAGATATACATAAGCAAATTCTTTGGGATCCATAGGTTAAGATCAGCCATGAAAACAAACTCTTTTACCATTTTGTTGAGTGATCTGCAGTGCAAAAATGAAACTGGATAAAAATATAAGTAAACTATTTATAATACAGATCATCCAGTTTTAGATTCTTAAGTATAACTTTTTACATACATTTAATGTAAAATAATTTTTAAAATTAAAAATCAAAACACATTCACTGTGGAAAAACCAAAACATAGTAAAGGTAGATATAACTAATGTTAACGCCTTGGAGGATTAGACATTTATCAAACATGTTTTCCTATAACTGTCCATATATTTTGTAATGAAACTAAACAGAATATACTGTTATAGGCTATTGCATAATTTGTCATGAACATCTTTCCAGGGCATTGAGTAGATGGCTAGATATTCTTATTAATGCTTCCTGCCAGTATCAGAGACTTCTAGGTTCTGCCCATTTTTTTTTTCTTTTATTAGTAGCATGACCATGAACAGGCTGGTACCAAAAACTTTATTCATATCCATGATTATTTTCTCAGGATGAATCTCCAGGAGTAAAATATCCATATCAATTCTTTTGCCATCAGAGTCAAATCGCCGTACAGAAAGGCTAACATGCATCAGAAACAAATCAGTAAGGATAATCCTCCACAAACTAAAAATACTTTAAAAAACTTGACCAACGTAGTGTGAGGAAATGAATCTCACTGTAATTTTTATTTGCATTTGTTTGGAGTCAAACAGGAAAGTCATTTTAAATGGCCCCAAGAATAGCTTGGGTTAGTGAACAAATACTTTATTGCAAGTAGATAACACCTATGGATCTTCAATCCTAAAATTTTTAATTTTCCATGGGTTACCGAAACATTTAAGTTTAAATTTTCATTAATAAGCTATGTGTCTTGCTTGTGCTGAAATCCCTAAATGTTTGATATTTTGAATGAAATAACTAGATAATGGATGGAACTCTTCATTTTTCCATGTAGATGTTTTGATGTGGTTTGGATTTAGCCGAAGTTGCCTTTCTAAATCTTAAAGTATTTTTTGGTATTGGAGTCATATTTTTTCTATATTCAAAATTTCCATGCATTTCAAAAATTATGGTGCTGGAATCACAGAACTTTATTGGCATTGAAGTGAAGTCAGTCAGTCGTGTCCTACTCTTTGTGACCCCATGGACTGTAGCCTACTACGCTCCTCTGTCCATAGGATTTTCCAGGCAAGAGTACTGGAGTGGGTTGTCATTTCCTTCTCCAGAGGATCTTCCTGACCCAGGGATCGAACCCAGGTCTCCCGCACTGTAGCCAGATGCTTTACCATCTGAGCCACCAGGGAAGTCCCTTATTGGCATTGCTGCTGCTAAGTCACTTCAGTCGTGTCCAACTCTGTGCAACCCCACAGACGGCAGCCCACCAGGCTCCCCCGTCCCTGGGATTCTCCAGGCAAGAACACTGGAGTGGGTTGCCATTTCCTTCTCCAGTGCATGAAAGTGAAAAGTGAAAGTGAACTTGCTCAGTCGTGTCCCTGTCTTTGCGACCCCATGGACTGCAGCCCACCAGGCTCCTCTGTCCATGGGATTTTCCAGGCAAGAGTACTGGAGTGGGGTGCCATTGCCTTCTCCACTTATTGGCATTAGTCACATCTAAATAATATTTTAAAACATCTTGCTGTTTGGCATCATGTAGATCCTTTCCCCTTTCTCAGTATCCCCCACTCCTCCAAAAAAGAAACAACAGATTTCACACAGTTGCCTGTGGTAACCTATCTGGAGCAAACTGAACTGAAGTGCTAATATTGGCCAGCATAATCCACAAGAGGAATCAACACCTAAACCAGACAGAAAAAGACTCTCGCAGCTTCATCTGCATACCAGTTCCACCACCCTCTCTAATCCTCTACAAGAAATAGTCCTCAGATTGTTGGATATGTAACCCATTTTGTACTCAACAATATGCCAATGTTTGCAAAGGGGAGAGAGCAGGGAATTTAAGCCTTGGCTTCAAGTTCCATTCTTCAGAAGACAAACTCATAGGAAAAATAAATAGATTGATAAACCAATCAAATCAACTAACCAGAGCTACTAATAGTGTCTACTTTGCCTGAAGTTGCTGAACGCTCTCAGCTAGGGAGGGCTGCAAGTCAATCTAACTAACGGCTCTTTCTTGTTGTCTGGTCACTAAGTTGTGTGCGACTCTTTTTTTGACCCCCATAGACTGTAGCCAGGCTCCTCTGTTCATGGGATTTCCTAGGCAAGAATACTTGAATGGGTTACCATTTTCTCCTCCAGGGGGTCTTCCCAGCCCAGGGATCAAACCCTTGTATCCCATGTTGACAGGTAGGTGTCTTACCACTGAGACACAAGGGAAGTCCCCAATGGTTCTTACAAATCTATAGAAGTATAAATAAAGAAAATGTTCCTTTTTAAAATCACAGAATCAATATTGATCCCAGCTGACAAGTGGTCAAACACAATAGATTCAGGTGAAAATAAAAGGTGACAGTAAAAGGCCACTCATTGATTTATCCCTGGGTTTCACAATAATTCAAGATTAGCTGTCCATAAAGTATCTCTGAAGAGGAAACAGTAGCGGGGGAAGAAAGGAATACCCTCCCCAGAGAGCAGTAGGAGCCTCAGTGAGCTTATCTGCAAAATGGGGGTATTAGAACAGATGACTCTCCTGTTAGGAACTCTGGTGGACCCAAAACATCTATTCCTTTATGACAATGGAAGTGTTGAAGGATCTAGAGTTGAAAGGAAAAACGAGAGAACAGACCTGTGGAAAAGGCAGCTTAAATAATCATGCCTATACTAGAGCAGGTAATTAGAGAGAACCAAAGTGGTGTCTCAATTCAAAGTAACTCATTTTTATAAAGTGTTTTCTGGATCACATTCTTTATGAAAATAGCCATTTAAGCAGCTTTAGAATAAAAGGACCTAAAATGTGATTTTAATTACAATGATTTTCATAAGTAGACCCGCTAATGAGCGGAAGAATTTATTAACTTACCATTTGTCCTCTAGAGTAAATTCTCCAACTGAACAAAAGGAACTAAGCTTACATTTTATCCTCCCTTTCTTTTCCAAATTACAGGTCCTTTGTGTAATACTGAAGCATAAAAAAAAATGCTAATATGCTAAGAAATAAAAGGAACACTTCTTCATAAAAATACAGGGTAGTTTTCTTTTTCATGTGAAGGTATTAAAAAACCAATAGCTTCCAATATTTTACAAACATTCTCTTATGACACTTTGAGTCTATGAACTTGTGCCAGAAATATGTAGTGTTATCATTAGTGAATAACACTCAATATGCCATTTTTTCAAAGGCACAATGTCAAAAGTACTTACAGACTTTAAAAATTGTTTTAAAGTGTAAACAATGTCACAGGTGGTTGGTATATATCCATACTATGGAGAAAAGAGTCTTTTAAGTATTATGTTAAATTTTAATGTCAATGAGCACGGAAAAAAGTAATGCTGCTATTTGAGGTCATTGTATTTCCAGCAGTCTGAAGACACTGAGACTTATCAAAATAGTGATCTTAGGCACTTTGCCTAGCTCTTTCTTTTGGGAATCTTCAATTTATGTGACATATTTAAATAAATGGAAGTTAACTCTTTATTTGCTTTGGAGATCAGATGAGAAATCACTCTTGAAAATTGTAAAAAAGAAAAATGTAGCCAACTATACGCTATATTGCCTTATTTCTATCTGCCGTCAGATGCTGGAAATAAAAGGGTGATTACTTTTGGGAATCTTCAATTTATGTGACATATTTAAATAAATGGAAGTTAACTCTTTATTTGCTTTGGAGATCAGATGAGAAATCACTCTTGAAAATTGTAAAAAAGAAAAATGTAGCCAACTATACGCTATATTGCCTTATTTCTATCTGCCGTCAGATGCTGGAAATAAAAGGGTGATTTTCTCCAGCCTTCCTGGTTAACAGGACTCACCTGCCCTGCAGCTTGCCAGGTGAAATTCATAGAATGGATATTGACAGGAATAGCTGGCATTCTCTGCTGTGCTCTTCTGAAATCATGTGTAAAGGGGGCCATTTTCCCCTCTGAAACAATCAAGATATCTTCTTCAAGTCCTGGTTTAAAAAACACACACAAAGAAATAAAGCTATCAAACTAGCTGAACTTAGAAGAATCCAAATCAGAACTTGCGTGCCAAAAGAAGACCGAAGAATCAGTAATGGGTCATTTCTTTTCACAAAGCACCTGCCTTCAAGTACCAATTAATCTTCCTGTGGATGATAAGAATGATGGCAAAGACGTATGCTTTCAGTGAAACGGAGTGAACTGTGGCGTAAACTGGTGCCAACAAATGCTCGGTCCACTGAAAAACGCTGGACTGTAGAAACCAACAACAGCATGATCAGAACATTAGAACAGCTTAGATTTACGGAGAAAAAAGCTTAAACACTTTTAGATGGAAAAGCGGTAGTCCATAGGATCGCAGAGTCTGACACGACTGAAGGGGCTTAGCAAGCACGCAGCTAACTGAAAAGGGGACAATCTTCCTTGGAAATTAAGTTTTAAAACATTCTAAATGCATGTATCTCTCCTTTAATAGAAGAGCTGGAGGGAGTGAAGACCCAGGTATTTGGGAAGAAGCAGAAGCTCCCGCGAAACCTTACCTATGAGCACTCTCGCCTGGTGAGCGTCGATCCACAGGTACAGGCTTTCCTCCGGCTGCTGCCCGACCTCCGCTCGCAACACCAGCAGGCACGGGAGGATGCTCCAGAGCCAGAGCGCGCCGGCAGAGATGGCGCTCTTCCGGGCCATGCTACTCCGGACCTCCTGGATCGTGGTGCTCGCAGCTGGAACTCCTCCCGCACCTACCCAACCTGCCGCCCTTAAGTTGTCTCCCAGCCGGAGCAGTTCCCCGCGAAGACGGCTGGGCGCGTAGCCTCTTGGCTCTGGTACGCGTGAGCCTGGGTGTGCCGGAGAAGGAGTAGGAGGAGGGAGAGGAACTGGCAAGAGCGGGACAAGGGAAGGGGGAGCAGGTGGGAGAGGAGGGAGCGGAGGCGCAAGACTGGCAAAGCAGGAGAAGCCAGCCCGCCGCAGGAGACACGAGGGTCAGAGGGTTAAATATAGCGGGATCCCGAGTTGGAGCGGGAAGGGCAGGCGCCAGTGCGGGGCGAGCAATGAGTGACGGTGCCCAGTCGGTCGCCACTGGGGGGCGCTGCGGGGACGCGCGGGGGTGGGGCGGCGCGGAACCTCGGAGGCAGAGTCCACCCGCCGTGCGCCGCTGGGGAGCAGACGCGGAAAAGGGCGCTCCAGGGGACTCCTGAGACCGTCACTTGCGCTGCCTCTGGCCAGACGAGGCATGAACGGGGGGAAATGTGGTGAACTGACTTACTACGGCTTGACTGAACCCAGATGATAATAATGATGATGATAAGTTCCATTGGCAGCCCGGTGTTAAATGAAGGCTCATATTCCTCCACTCTTCCCACTGTCCCACTTCTCCCATATTCTGCCACTGTCACTCTTCACTCTGCAAACACTTGGTGCATTCCCATCCATTTAAAACCCGAGAGTCCACTGTCCAGAGGTGCCCTGGTTGCTGGAGCTGCGGCTAACCAGGGCGTGGGGCTTTCGCTCCTCACTTGTCTGACACTGCGGAGAATGCTTTTTACAGCTGTGGAGTCTCTTCTCCCTGCTCACCGGCAGCACCCTGAGCCCTGGATGACAGCCTTACCTAACGTGCTGGGGTCGGGCTCTCAAAAGTCATGACTATCTTCATAGTTGCGAGTATATGGAGAAATTTGGAGGCGCGCCGCGCTGGTACTGAAGTCACAGGCGCTTTAGAGCAAGCCAAAGCTCTGGCCTTGCATACGGGAAGAGTAGTTGGCCGGCAGTGGGCTCTGGCCAGCCACACCCATTAAACCCCAGTAGGGATTTAATTTGCTCCCTGCCAAATCCCTTGGATGTGTGATGAAAACGGAAGTAAAAGGGGGTTTCGTGTTTTGTTTAGATTTCAGACTCAGAATAAAGTTGTTTACTTCTCTGTTTTTTGGCATCCAAATGCTGCAACAGATGTCCCAAGGATTGAGCCTGTGGGGATGGGCGCGTTGTTTGACTCAATCCCTTGTGGGGAGGGGCTTTCCTGGTGGCTTAATGGTAAAGAATCCACCTGTCAGTGTAGGAGAGGCATGGGTTCCACTCCTGGGTCAGGAAGATCCTCTGGAGAAGGAAATAGCAACCTACTCCAGTATTCTTGCCTGGGAAATCCCATGGACAGAGGAGCCTGGTGGTTGGGGGTCACAAAGAGTCGGACATTACTGAGCACACAGGTACAAGGTGGGAGAGCAAACCTGAAGTGGAACAGGTGCGTGCATTTAAGTATTGGGTCATGAGTTACTAAAGAATATGCATTTCTAATTATGAAACATTTTCAATTTTACAACTGTTGATCTTCAAAAAGAACAAGTGTTTTGCTGAAAGTTTTACTTTAATTTTAGGTTTGAAGGATTTGTTAACAAAAGAAACCACTGGTCACACACAATAAACAATTTCAATATTTAATCGAGGATTAATTGGCTTCATTTCAATTATACAGTCATTAAAAGAAAAGACAAAGGTCCTTCTAGTCAAAGCTATGGTTTTTCCAGCAGTCATGTATGGATGTGAAGTTGGACCATAACGAAAGCTGAGCAAAGAAGAATTGATGCTTTTGAACTGTGGTGTTGGAGAAGACTCTTGAGAGTCCCTTGGACTGCAAGGAGATGAAACTAGTCAACCCTAAAGGAAATCAGTCCTGAATATTCACTGAAAGGACTGAAGCTGAAGTTGAAACTCCAGTACTTTGGCCACCTGATGCGAAGAACTGACTCATTTGAAAAGACCCTGATGCTGGGAAAAATTGGAGGCAGGAGAAGGGGAAGACAGAGGATACGATGGTTGGATGGTATCACTGACTCAGTGGACATGAGTTTGAGCAAGCTCTAAGAGTTGGTGCTGGACAGGGAAGCCTGGTGTGCTGCAGTCCATGGGGTCGCAAAGATTTGGACACGGCTGAGCAACTGAACTGAAAAGAAAAGAATAAAGAAAAGTAAAAGCACATACATCACCAAATTGTGCCAACCAACATCCAGGCCTGAACAGCCCTAGCAAGTCCCTCATTAATAGCAATCTGGAGTCCCATTTGGGACAAGATGCTGGGCAATGCGTCCACCCCACGGGTGAGACTTCAAATTATAGTTTCAGGGGCTCCCACTTAACAATCCTGGGCTACAAACATATCATCAATTTGCACACAAAAGTGCAGCCCTGGTTCTTTTTTAAACTTTCACAACGCTGTTTGCTTTATCTTGGGAGTCATACGATTTTGTTAGATCTGGGGTTGGGGTGTGGGGATGCTGGCCAGACCGTCAGGGGCTCAAGAATTCCAGACCCACCTCCTTTTTTTTTTATTTACAGTGCCGCCTGACTTGTGTTTGCAGGCAGGCACAGAATCCAGGCAGTGTCCAGGCCAGTCAGAAGCAGGTCAGAACCTGCTCTCCTGCCTCTGAAGCCAGAACAAGACTTCCTCCATTTCAATTTCCCTAACAACAAGAAATCTCCAATGGATTTGAACTTCTTAATTGTAAGAGCTTACTTAATTCTCACAACACTTTAAAATAGGTAGGTGCTATTTTTATTCCGACATTACTGATGGAGAAACAAGGTTCAGAAAGGTCCAGTAAGTTAGCTGACCGTGGTAACTATGGTTACTTACCTGGTCAGTGGTAGAGTCAGGGTTCAAATCCCAGTCACTTTGATTTCAAAGCCTTTTCTCTTAACCACTATACCTCACACTGACAAGTAAATCATGATTAAGTCTGTTTGCAACCAAAGCTTCACAGCCATTCTAACTTTACAATAAAATTCATATCTATTCAAAGATTTCACAATTTTTTATTTCAGTGAATATTCATTTATGTAATGCATTCATATACATTCAGCGATACTTACAGCACTTTAGCATTGTAATGCCAATTGTTCCCCAGTCAAAGATAATAATTTCACAACACAGTAGACATTTTCTTCACTCCAGAAAGGTGCAGTTTTAGTTGAAAATATTTTTTTCCCTCAATAGTGCTCTAACCCCTCCAGCTCTTGATGTAAGGACGCCCTCTACAGGCTGTTCTAATCAAATAGTAATTGAGAAATATCCTTCATAAAATTTACTTTTTGGTAGAGAAAAAGAGGCACAAGAAGGCAATGGCACCCCACTCCGGTACTCTTGCCTGGAAAATACCAAGGACGGAGGAGCCTGGTAGGCTGCAGTCCATGGGGTCGCTAAGAGTCAGATATGACTGAGCGACTTCACTTTCCCTTTTCACTTTTATGCATTGGAGAAGGAAATGGCAACCCACTCCAGTGTTCTTGCCTGGAGAATCCCAGGGACAGGGGAGCCTGGTGGGCTGCCGTCTATGGGGTCGCACAGAGTCGGACACGACTGGAGTAACTTAACAGCAGCAGCAGCAAATTCCCTCCTAACTCAGCTTCTTCTGACAGAGGTTCTTCTGCAACAGTTGGATCTGGTACTGGTGATACTGGTAATATACAGAGCTGTAAGGAATTTTTTTCCTCTGTTTACTTCTCCCAGCAGTGGACACTTAGAGAAATTACATTTTATAGTAGAGAAAAGTGTTATTTAAAAATATTGGATTTGCTTTCTTTTGGTTTTTGAAGGGAAGGAAGGAACAGATGTTATATGCTAGTCAGCTATTTTCAAGAGTAAGAGGGTGTATTTTTGGGGAAGAAGGTCCATCTAAGATTGAATCCGGCTGGATTTTCTTCTGATATTAAAGAGCACAGAGGCTTTTTCACTCAGAAAAAAAGTCATATTTTAAGATTTCTCTGCTCAAATAAAAATGTAATGTAACAATATTTATTGGCACATGGTAAAATTCTGGAATAATGTGCTAGGAGGTATTACAAGTCAACTTCATTTAGTCTGAAAACTCTACCAGTCCATTATCTTTGCTTTCTTTGTGTAACTCACTCTCATCAATTACATTTGCGGGCAGTTTCATGTATTTGTTCACTCATTTACGCATTCAACATATATTTATTAATGCCTATTTTGTGTAAGAAACTGTCCTAGAAGCAACAGGAAAGACAAAGGCAATGAAAAATATCATGAAACTACGTAAGAGACAAAACACAATCCCAGCCCTCAAAGACCACTGGGGCTGTTAAAACGAGTAAGATAAGAACCAAGTAACCATAATTCAAGGCAGAATATAGTGATTATTGATGAGACAGGATCGGAAACTCAAAGGAGAAATCTCATATCTGAGATTCTGAAAGTTTTTTAGTTCATTCAAAAAACAGTGTGTCTGATGTATGCACTGTACAGGTACAGGGCATAGAAAGGCACGTGAAAAGACAGCCCCGGCTTTTGAACTCAGTCTAACAGGGGAGATTGTTAATGAACAATAGGGAAGAATAAGCACTGTGATGGGTTTGTGCACAGGGTCGTTTGGGACTTCGATAAAAGTTCCCTAATGCAGACTGGGACAAACGATGTCCAGCAGTAGCAAGAACCAAGAGATGAGAGAAAGAATGGTACGATCTAGGCCCTGCAGGTACCGATCTGCAGCGTGATGAGCCTGGAGTTGGGGAGAGAGGGATGGATGAAGCCAAAAGGGTAAATAGGAATTTCAACATCTGTAACTCTATTTCTGTTTGCACTTTTTTAAAATTAGCACCATGCTCTAACCAGCTAGCTAACTGGCCATGACTGTTCGTACCTTTTTTAGATTCCACATATGATAGCATATGATATTTCTCCTTGTCTTACTTCACTCAATGTGGCAATCTCTAAGTCCATCCATGTTGTACCAAGCATTATTTTAATGCAGTCCTGTTTTAAAAACCAAACACGGTATCTGTCTATCAAGTTAATGTGCATATAAAATCAAACATAGAAAATATCTAAAAGATTACATACCAAAATATTTCCAGGGGTTACCTATGAGGAGTGAGACTTGGACTAGAGAATGATTTTCACTTTATGCATATTTTCTGATTTTTTTTTAAAAATGGGCAGATGCTCTTGTAATTAAAAAGCATTTTGAAGAAGAAAGGTTGTTTCTCTCCTGCTTCAGTCAGTTTCTCTCGAAATAGGCAGCTGTCACCACCCTGAGCCAGCACCTCTTACGACATTGCTTGCATACTTTATCACTTAAGAACTGTACATCACAACACATGACAGCTCATTACTGAAGCACAGCACAGCTTGAGGATTCCTCACCATCGCATGTAACACTCTTGCTCTTCTTCCCTACCATGATGGCACTGCCAAGCAACCTAGCATATCTTGTCTTCCATGAACCATACCCATTATTTTCTCTTCATCCATGTTGTTTCATCCCTATGACGTTTAACATTGCATTTTTTTTTTTACTTTAAAAAAATGCTTTAATTGGTGGAAAATTGCTTCAGAATGTTGTGTTGGTTTCTGCCATATAACAGTGTGAATCAGTCATAATTACACACACACACACATATATCCCCTTCCTGTGGAGCCTCCCTCCCCTCCTCACATCCCACCGCTCTAGGTCATTGCAGAGCACCAGGCTGGGCTCCCTGTATCACACAGCACCTTCCCACTAGCTCTCTGTTTTACACATGATAGTGTATATATGTTAACGCTACTTTCTCAATTCGCCCCACCCTTACCTTTCCCCACTGTGTTCACAGCTCTGTTCTCTACTAGGTTCATCAGTACCATTTCTCTAGATTCTATATGTAGAGAAATGGTACTAACAGTGCTATTTTTTATGATAGAGAATAAAAGGAAAACAACTGCATTATCCAGTAGTAGAGAAATGGAAAACAAATATGAGTAAAATGAATTAGTAAGATGAATTATTACTGAACTGTTAAAGTTCTGACCTGTGAATTCAACCATGAAATTATCATCATTCAAGATAATATCCATTAACCATCACTCCCAGAAGTTGAACAAATCATATACACTTTAAATATGTGCAGTTTATTATATGGCAACTGCATTACATTAAATAAGCTTAAACATTTTTAAGAAATAAAAAATACTGATGTTTCATCAGGACATGAACACTAATCATAAAAGAAAAAAATTGGTAAATTGGGTGATATTAAAATTAAGAAGTATTTTTTAATCAAAGGGTAGCATTGAGAGTGAAATGACAAGCTATAAAGTGAGAGAAGGTACTTGGGCATATACAATTCTTATCCAGAATATGTAAACAAGTTCTATAAATAAGTAAGAAAAAGGTCCAAAAATCCAGTAGAAAAATGGTCAGAAGGCTTGAATAAGCACTTCATAAAAGAGCATATCTAAATAGCCAATTAACACAAGCGAAACTGCTGAACTTTATTAGCAATCATGGAATTAAAACTACAGTGAAACCAATTCATGTCATCAGAATGGTTAAAATGAAAAAAAAAATAAGACTATGTGAAGCTGGTGAAGAAGTGAAACATATATTGCTGGTGAAAGTATAAATTAGTACAATTATTTTGGAAAACTGTTTGGAAATACTAGTAAGGCTCAGTGATTGCACTTCTATGGAGAAGCCCAACAAAAAAAAATGTGCACCTATCCATCCAAAGACACGTACTATTCTGGACTTCCCTGGTGACCCAGTGGTTAAGACTCTGAGCTTCCACTGCAGGGGGCATGGGTTCTATCCCTGATGAAGCTCCTCCATGCCACAAGGTTCGGTGTGGCCAAATAAACAAATACATAGTAATGGTAAAAAAAGACATACTCTATTTATCTTGGCCCTCAAGTGAAAACAACTCAAATATCAACAGTGGAATGAATTAATAAGCTATTATTACTGGTACAGTGGACTCCTTACACAGCAATGAGAATACGCAAACTAAGATCATGACATTGGTCCCATCACTTCATGGCAAATAGATGGATAAAAAATGGAAACCGAGACAGACTTTATTTTCTTGGGCTCCAAAATCACTGTGGACTGTGACTGCAGTCATGAAATAAAGACGTTTGCTCCTTGGAAAAAAGCTATGACAAACCTAGACAGCATATAAAAAGCAGAGACATTACTTTGTCGACAAAGGTCCATATAGTCAAAGCTATGGTTTTTCCAGTAGTCATGTACAGATGTGAGAGCTCATGTACAGATGTGAGATGTGATGTACATCATGTGAGATGTGGACCATAAGGAAGGCTGAGCGCTGAAGAATTCATGCTTTCGAACTGTGGTGTTGGAGAAGACTCTTGAGAGTCTCCTGGTCTGCAAGGAGATACAACCAATCAATCCTAAAGGAAATCAGTCCTGAATTCACCGGAAGGACTGATACTAAAGCGGAAGCACCAATCCTTTGGCCATCTGATGCGAACAACCAACTCGTAGGAAAAGACCCGATTCTAGGAAAGATTGAAGGCAGAAGGAGGGGACGACAGAGAATGAGATGGTTGTATGGCATCACTGATTCAATGGACATGAGTTTGAGCAAACTCTAGGAGATGGTGAAGGACAGGGAAGTCTGGTGTGCTGCAGTCCATGGGGTCTCAAAGACTTGGACACCACTGAGTGACTGAACAACAACGACAATTACAAGCCACACAGATGACTCCTGTAGACCTCGGGCTGAGCTAAATAAGCCCAAAGGGTACATACTGCATGATTCCATTTACTAAAAATCTCAAAACAGGAAACACTATCCATGGTATTAGAAGTCAAAACAGTGAAGGGATTGTCTTTGGAAGGGGGTAATGATTGGAAGTGGATATAAAAGGTGCTTCAGGGTGTTGCTAATGTTTTGTTTCTTGATCTGGATGTTAGCTACATGGGAATGTTTATTCAGTAAAAATTTGTTAAATTGAATACTTATGATTTATGCACTTTTCTGTGTATATTTCAATAAAACATTTACTAAAATGGTGATTGCAGCCACGAAATTAAAAGACGCTTACTCCTTGGAAGGAAAGTTATGACCAACCTAGATAACATATTAAAAAGCAGAGACATTACTTTGCCAACAAAGGTCCATCTATTCAAGGCTATGGTTTTTCCAGTGGTCACGTATGGATGTGAGAGCTGGACTGTGAAGAAAGCTGAGCACCAAAGAATTGATGCTTTTTAACTGTGGTATTGGAGAAGACTCTTGAGTGTCTCTTGGACTGCAAGGAGATCCAACCAGTCCATTCTAAAGGAAATCAGTCCTGGGTGTTCTTTGGAAGGACTGATGCTGAAGCTGAAACTCCAATACTTTGGCCACCTCATGCGAAGAGCTGGAAAAGACCCTGATGCTGGGAGGGATTGGGGGCAGGAGGAGAAGGGGATGACGGAGGATGAGATGGCTGGATGGCATCACCGACTCGATGGACCTGAGTTCGAGTGATCTCCAGCAGTTAGTGATGGACAGGGAGGCCTGACGTGCTGCAATTCGTGGGGTTGCAAAGAGTCAGACACGACTGAAAGACTGAACTGACTGACTGACTTAACTGATCATATAAAAACAAAATTATAAAATATCTCGTAGAATACATACATGGGTGCTAAGTCCCTTCAGTCGCGTCTGACTCTTTGTGACCCCATGGACTGTAACCCACCAGGCTCCTCTGTCCATGGAATTTTCCAGGCAAGAATACTGGAGCGGCTTGCCATTTCCTTCTCCAGGGGATATTCCAGTTTAACGGGTACAAAGTTTCAGTCTGGGATGATGAAAAGTTCTGGAGGTGGACAGTGGTATTAATTGCACCATAATGTGAATATGGGGGCGGCGCGGAGGCGGGGTCGGACAGAGGCGTCCGCGGACCCCGGCACTCGGCGGGGCCGCGGGCGCCCGGCATGGCCAGCCCCGCGCGCTGCGGCTTCCCAGCGCGCAGGAATAGCCGCCTGGACGCCTTCCTGCGGAGGCATCTGCCGCCCGAGGTCTACGACGCCGTCCGCGCCTATGAGCAGTGCATCGTGGTATCTGACTCGGAGAAACACACCTTAAAGTACGTGGTGCTCACTGACCGGCTCATCTACCTGACCGAGAACCCGCCCAAGTCCATCCGACGAGTCGTGGCGCTGCGGGACATCGTAGCCATTGACCCGACTGATGATTACCCAGAATTTCTAAGTCCACCAGATAAACCAACCAACACATTCGTATCATCTATTTTTCAATTGTTTTAAAAAAAGAGTGTGAAAAATCAAAAAGTGTCAGGAAATTCTTATTTCCATTTCATCATGCCAATGCTAACAACAAAAAAGTCAAAGAAGAGAATAATGGGGCTGTCTTTTGAAGAGGCAAAAAAGCTAACAGTCTGAATGAATCCAATTTCAGGTACCATCAGGAGAGCAGCACAGCAAACCTGACCGAGAACCCGCCCAAGTCCATCCGACGAGTCGTGGCGCTGCGGGACATCGTAGCCATTGACCTGGTGAGGCGCGCAGACGGGCTCGCGAGAACCCCTTTCTTGGGCACCCCCCAATCCCTGTTACACGCGGGAAGGAGGAGGAGGAGGAGGAGGAGCTTCCTCACCCTGCCCAGGGACTCTTGTTCTCTTTAACATATACTTTCTTACTAGTAGCCACATAGGAAAACGGGATTGCTGTATGCATTCCGAATAAAGGTGCTTTTACCATTCTTATTTTGTGTACCGGTCATCCCTGTCCCCTTAAATAGGACGAGAGATTTGAGAACATAGCCTCCTACCAGAAGTACGCTTTAAGGTCGTTCTTTCGTTAATTAAGCACCCACAGTGGGCCAAGCACTGTGCTAGACCCTGAGGATGAGAAACTGAAACAGGGGGCCTTCCTAGAAGATTCTGTGGGAAAGACAGAAAACCAAAACCAATGCAAATAAATGCCATGTGAGAAGTGCTAATATGCCTTATTTATTTTTTATCTTTAGGGCTTAGACCATGTTAGGTACTCAATATGAGTAAGTGAATGAATGAATAAGTGCATGCATTGATAAGATTTGTACGGGACGCATGGCAATCTCAGGCTCAGGCCATGCTGGGAACACTTCCTGGAAGGAGTGTCATTAGAGCAGGAGCCTTGAAGGAGATACAGTCTGTCTTAGTTTTTAGTTGCTGCTACTGTATCCCTGTCATCCAGCAATAGGTTTACCTTATAAACCAGCAACAGCTTGGAAGCAGTCTCCTCTCCAATTACTGTTTTTCCCCCCTTGGCTCCCTTTGTCTGAGTTGCTCTCCAGGTGTGTTCTTCCTTTTTCCACTGGGGACAAGTGTCTAGCCTCCTGTTTCTTTCCCTCGCTTGAGTCTCTGTGTCTCCCAGGGGAGAAGCTAGCAAGCCTTGATGGGGTCAAGAAAATCATAGCTTCTTTGGATCATGTCTGTAATAAAATAATGAAATAGAATGAAAAAAGTGAAAGCTTTTTCTACTTAAAATATCTCCGTGGGCTGATATCACTATGCTGATTTCTTTGCTTCATTTTGATCTCAGGTGGCCTCAGCCTGCAGGGGACTGAAGTCAGCCACTGAAGTGACAGCACTGAATCCTAGACTAGAACATCAGGGACCAGTGGTCAGTGACAAGGCCCTTGCCTGTCAGCTGTGTAGAAATGAATTTCCACATAGAGACAGAAAGTAGTGAAACAAGGAAAGCATGTGGGACTGTTCAGGTTTCAGAGTACGGGCTCCAGAGCATGAGGGCTCTGCTGTTGAGGCATGCAGGCTGTTACCCCACGACATGTGGGATCTTAGTTTGCTGACCAGGGATTGAACCCACATCCCCTGCAGTGGAAGGCGAATTCTTAACCACTGGACCACCAGGGAAGTCCCTGTCAGTACAATGAATGTCCGTCTTACACAATATAGTTTAACTTTGGTTAAAGCTGTGGAAGGCAGAGTAATGGCTCCCCAAAGATATCTCCAGAACTTTCTATTTTATATTACTTTCTATATTATATAACAAAGGGGAATTACAGTTGCAGAGCTTCCCAGGTGATGCAGTGGTAAAGAATCTGCCTGTCAGTACAGGAGATGAAGACCTGGGTTTGATCCCTGAGTCGGGAAGATCCCCTGGAAAAGGAACTGGCAACCTTATATTCTTGCCTGGAAACTTCTATGAACAGAGGACCCTGACAGGTTACAGTTCGTGGGGTCACAATGAGTTGAACACAACTGAGCAACTGCACACATATGCTAACCAGCTGACCTTAAAATCAGGAGATTATCTTGGATTATATGCATAAGGTAAATGTAATTACTACATCCTTAAAACTGGAAAAGGGAAGCAGAAGAGTCAGCAGGAGAGTGATGCACTATAAGAAAGACTGATTTTGAAGTTGGAAGGGGGGCCACAAACCAAGGAATGTGGACAACCTCTAAAAGCTAATAAAGGCACAGAAACATGTTTTTCACTAGAGCCTCCATAAAGAATGCAGTCTTACTGATACTCATTTTAGATCAGTGAGACCCATTTCAGACTTCTAACCCCAGAACCATTAAGAAAATAAGTTTGTGTTATTTAATACCACCAAGTTTATGAAAATGTGTTACAATAACAATAGGAAATCAATACAGAAGTGTTTTCTCTTATGATGTTTTAAAATGAGTAATTGTTTAAGAAATATTATTTCAGTGAGTAATAAGCACAGTCATGCCAAGCACAAATGCCTTGACAATCTCTTTTGCTGAGTTTTTATTATAGTTATTATTATAGTTCAGTGGCTTGTACTAAATTTGCTGACCTACTGAGTGCAGCATTTTAACAGCATCGTTTTAAGGATTTTTTAAATAGCTCAGCTGGAATTCCATCACCTCCACTAGCTTTGTTTGTAGTAATGCTTCCTAAAGCTCACTTGACTTCACACTCTAGGATGTCCGGCCCTAAGTGAGTGACCACTGAGTTTTCCAAATATGACCACTGACCATCTCAATGACCACTGTGGTTATCTGTGTCCTTAAGACCTTTCTTGTATAGTTCTTCCGTGTATTCTTGACACTTCTTAATCTCTTCTGTCCTTTATTGTGCTCACCCTTGCATGAAATGTTCCCTTGATATTTCCAGTTTTCTTGAAGAGATCTCTCAGTTCAGTTCAGTCCCTGACTCCTTGGGACCCCATGGACTGCAGCACACCAGGTCTCCCTATACATCACCAACTCCTGGAGCTTGCTCAAACTCATGTCCGTTGAGTCGGTGATGCCATCCAACCATCTCATCCTCTGTTGTCCCCTTCTAATCCCGCCTTCAATCTTTCCCAGCATCAAGGTCTTTTCAAATGAGTCACTTCTTCACATCAGGTGGCCAAACCATTGGAGTTTCAGCTTCAGCATCAGTCCTTCCAATGAATATTCAGGACTGATCTCCTTTAGGATCCTTTAGGACTGGTTGGATCTCCTTGCAGTCCAAGGGACTCTTAAGAGTCTTCTTGAACACCACAGTTCAAAAGCATCAATTCTTCAGTGCTCAGCTTTCTTTATAGTCCAACTCTCACATCCATTCATGACTATTAGAAAGAGATTTCTAGTCTTTTCCATTCTATTGTTTCCTCTATTTCTTTGCATTGTTCTGCACTCAGTATGACAGCATATTTGGAAAACTTGGCAATGGCCACAGGACTGGAAAAGGTCAGTTTTCATTCCAGTCCCAAAGAAAGGCAATGCTAAAGAATGTTCAAACCACTGTATGAAAGTGAAAGTGAAAGTGAAGTCGCTCAGTCGTGTCCGACTCTTTGCAACTCCGTGGACTGTAGCCTACCAGGCTTCTCTGTCCATGGGATTCTCTAGGTATAGTTGCCATCATTTCACATGCTAGCAAGGTTATCCTCAAAGTCCTTCAAGCTAGGCTTCAATAGCATGTGAACTGAGAACTTCCAGGTGTACAGGCTGGGTTTAGAAAAGGCAGAGGAACCAGAGATCAAATTGCCAATATTTGTTGGATCATGAAGAAAGCAAAGAAATTTCAGAAAAACATCTACTTCTGATTCATTGACAACACTAAAGCCTTTGACTGTGTGGATCACAACAAACTGTGGAAAATTCTTAGAGATGGGAGTACCAGACCACCTTATCTGTCTCCTGAGAAACCTGTATGTGGATCAAGAAGCAACAGTTAGAACCAGATGTAGAATAACTGACTGGTTCAAAATTGGGAAAGGAGCAGAACAAGGCTGTATATTGTCACCCCGTTTATTTAACTTAAATGCAAAGACAGCGAGAGAGAGAGAGTGTGTGTGTGTATGTGCTCAGTCATATCTGACTCTTTTTCGACCCTACAGACCGTAGCCCCCAGGCTCCTCTGTCCATGGAATTTTCCCATCAATCATACTGGAGTGGGTCACCGTTTCCTTCTCCAGGGGGTTTTCCCAACCCAGTGATCAAACCTGCGTCTTCCTGTGTCTCCTGCATTTCAGGTGGATTCTTTACCACCACTGAGCCACCAGGGGAGTACATCATGTGAAATACTGGGCTGGATGAATCACAAGCTGGAATCAAGACTGCTGGGAGAAATATCAACAACCTCTGATATGCAGATGATACCACTATAATAGCAGAAAGTTAAGAGGAACTAAAGAGCCTTTAATGAGCGTGAAAGAAGAGAGTGAAAAAGTTGGCTGGAAACTCAACATTCAAAAAATGAAGATCATGGTATCTGGTCCCATCACTTCATGCCACATAGAAGGTGAAAAAATGGAAGCAGTGACAGATTTTATTTTCTCGGGCTCCAAAATCACTGCGGATGGTGACTGCAGCCACGAAATTAAAAGATGCTTGCTCCTTGGAGGAAAGCTAATGACAAACCTAGCCAGTGTATTAACAGTAGAGACGTCACTTTGCTGACAAAAGTCTGTATAGTCAAAGCTCTGTTGTTTCCGGTAGTCATGTACAGATGTAAGAGTTGGACCATAAAGAAGGTTGCTGCTGCTGCTGCTGCTGCTAAGTTGCTTCAGTCGTGTCCGACTCTGTGCGACCCCACAGACGGCAGCCCACCAGGCTCCCCCGTCCCTGGGATTCTCCAGGAAAGCACACTGGAGTGGGTTGCCATTTCCTTCTCCAGTGCATGAAAGTGAAAAGTGAACGTGAAGTCGCTCAGTGGTGTCTGACTCTTCGAGACCCCACGGACTGCAGCCTACCAGGCTCCTCCCTCCATGGGATTTTCCAGGCAAGAGTACTGGAAAATACTGAAAAGGCAAGGGTGCCACTGCCTTCTCTGAAAGAAAGTTGAGCACTGAAGAACTGATGCTTTCAAACTGTGGTGCTAAAGAAGACTCCTGAGAGTCCCTTGGCCAGCAGGGAGATCAAACCAATCAAACCTAGAGGAAATCAAGGAATTTTCATTGGAATGACTGATGCAGAAACTGGAGCTCCAATACTTTGGCTACCTGATGGGAAGAGCTGACCCACTAGAAAAGACCCTGATTCTGGGAAAGACTGAGGGCAGGAGGAGAAGGGGGCAACAGAGGATGAGTTAGTTGGATGGCATCACCAACTCAATGGACGTGAATTTGAGCAAATTCTGGGAGATAGTGAAAGACAAAGGAGCCTGGTGTGCTGCACCCCACTGGTCACCAAGAGTTGGACATGACTTAGCAACTAAAGGACAATGATGACGGCTTGTACTAACTAAGCTTCATAGGGTGTGTGAAAAATGAGTGTCCCCACATTGCTTTATCTAGTGTCAGTTAATACCCACAGGTGTAGTTGGCTTGTCATCCCTCTGTGAACACTATGTCTGTCCTTAATACCACATGGAGAATTTCCCTGATTTCTGTGTTACGTCAAGGCTACCTCTTTTTTTTTTTTTTTTCTAAGGCTACCTCTTTAGAATCCCTTTCCGTTCTGAAAGGTCTTCTCATTTTACTGTGCAAATTTGTCTCTTGTTATTTAACTTTCAGTTGGCTCAGGTTCCCAGTGGCCTTTGTTTTCACTGTCAGTAAAGCCCCTAAGCAAGCCAGTCCTTTATGCCTCTGGGCCCCCACCCTTGTTCCCCATCTGGCCAGATCTCTCATTTAGTTCATGTCTCATGTTCTAGTTACACGTTACACTTCACACACACAAAAAGTGCAAATATACAGATTAAATTATATTCTCTCCCCTAAGGTGGGGGCGGGGGGCGGAACCAAAAGAACAGCAACAAAACACAGAAGTGAGATTTCCATTCTAGCAAAGACAAGTTTGATGTGCACTTAGAGGTCTCAGTAGGGGACTTTTTTCCAAAACAAATTAATGTCAGATTTATCTAAATAATTTAATGTAAGTTTTTGTCATTTACTTTTAAAAACTGAAATATAATTGACCTGTAACACCGGGTTAGTTCTGGGTGCACAACACAGTGGTTCAATATTTCTACACATTACTAATGATCACCACTCAGTGGGTGTTTGATGTGGTTCATCTCCTAAAACAATGGGTTTCCAAGGTCGCTTAGGCAGAGCTTTTGTGAAAGGCTGATATTTTCTTTAAAATTACTTTTGAAAGCTCTAGAGTTCTGCTTTTATTGTGTGCATCACCACACTATTTTTTAAGCACTTCTAAGATTAGATACTGGAGAAGGCAATGGCACCCCACTCCAGTACTCTTGCCTGGAAAATCCCATAGATGCAGGAGCCTGGTAGGAGAGTTTGACACGACTGAGCGACTTCACTTTCACTTTTCACTTTCATGCACTGGAGAAGGAAATGGCAACCCACTCCAGTGTTCTGAACAGTGATTTCCAAAGGTTCCGGAAACACTGCCTGATTGATACATGTGACATGGCCAATAACTATTTGTTAAATGTTCAACATANAGTTTGACACGACTGAGCGACTTCACTTTCACTTTTCACTTTCATGCACTGGAGAAGGAAATGGCAACCCACTCCAGTGTTCTGAACAGTGATTTCCAAAGGTTCCGGAAACACTGCCTGATTGATACATGTGACATGGCCAATAACTATTTGTTAAATGTTCAACATAATCTGTCTCTTCGTTTCTCGATTTATTATTTGCAGTATACACTGGAGTATTTAGTAGTACATTTTTATTTTCTACCTGTGTAGATTTGGTCAAGTTATTCAACCTCTATTTTATCTCTCCATTTCTTCATCTGTAAAATGGAGATGACAGCATCATCCTTATAGAGCTGTTGGAAGGATTAACTTCATTAATAAATGAAACACACTTAAAATAATACTTGGGGATTTCCCTGGAGGTGCAGCGGCTAAGACTCCAAGCTCCCAACACAGGTGGCCCAATTTGAAACCCTGGTCAGGGAATGACATCCCGCATGCCACAACTAAGACCCGGTGTAGCCAAATACATAAGTCAACAAATAAATGTGTTTAAAAAATAAATAAAGTAGTACTCGGCACATGGTAGGAGCTATATACATGTTTCATTATTATTAATAACCTTTATCCACATACATTAAGTCAACTTAGGTTCACGAATCTGTAAGACTGATATCTCTTTGGGAGATTAGTAAATTTGGGGGGAAAAAAAAAGAGGAACTGGTTTTTGAGCACTGCTTATGTATTAGGTGTTTTAAAATATCACTTGTTCTTTTTGAAAACTTGCCCATGGGTTTGCCGAGTTTAATTTGTTGAAGAACAGAATTCCTAAGCTCCACTCCCAAACCTGTTCCTGTCTTAACTTTTCCCATTTTAGGAAGTAATGTCATCTTCCGTTATCTTTAGTTCTTTCTTTCATTCCCCATATCCTACCTATTAGTGTATCCTCTTGATTTGTGTAGAAGAGGAAAAGGTTTTCCTCAACCCTTCTAAGGATCCTGATTAGGTCTTAAAATTAAAATGAAAAAAAAAAAAAAAAAGAACAGGAGAAAACTGTACAAACTTGTTTAACATAAATTTTATATGATAAGGGAGACTTTAGAAGGAAATGAAATTCCAAAGAAGAAACAGTTACACCTGTGTGTGGGGGCTTCCTTGGTGGTCCAGTGGATAGAACTTTGCCTTCCATCGCTTCTCGGCCTTTTGGCTAAGATCAAGTGTAGAACTTTGCCTTCTAATACAGGGGGTGCAGGTTCAAATCTCTGGTTGGAGAACTAAGATCCCACATGCCTCATGGCCACAAAAGCAAAACATAAATAATATTGTAACAAATTCAATAAAGACTTTAAAAAATGGTCCCACATCAATTAAAAAAAAAATCTTAAAAAACAAAGCAAAAACCAGTGGGTGTTTAACACACTAGGTCTGATGAAGAATGGAGAGTCATAGAAAAATGTGATAGTTCAAAAAAGTTGAAAAAGCTAAAGGGTCATAAACTGGGGACATTTTAGCAAGGCCTGCTTGTTTGGATTCATCTTGGCATCCCTGTCTTGGAGATAAGGTTGTTCCTTTCTTCTGGGTATAGAGAGACCAGCTCTCTCATGAGGGCGTTATGACCCGATTCAGAGAGGAGAGCTGAGGATCAGAAAGACTTTTCTGTATCTGCATTTTCTTGAATGCCTTCAGCTCAGAACATTCAGTATGCTAAGGTACCAGCCATATTTTGGAGTAGTGTATTCTGAACCCTGTCACTTGTCTGCTAAAATGTATTTACCTATGAACTACCCGGAACACTTTCCCTCACATCTTGAGAGGGTTGATTCCTTGGGATGCCTTCTGGGGCCACCCAGTCTAAAGTGTCAGTCCCCAGTACAACTACCACATCACTGTTTCAAAGCACTTACCACTATTTGCACTATGACATTAACGTGTTTGGTGATTTATTCTTACCTGTGTCCCATAGAGGGCTCAGTGGTAAAGAATCCAGCTGCCAAGCAGGAGATGCAGGTTTGATCCCTGGGTTGGAAAGATATCCTGGAGAAGGAGATGGCACCCTGTATTCTTGCCTGGGAAATCTCACAGACAGAGGAGCCTGGAGGGCTACAGTCCATGAGATCACAAAGGAGTTGGGCGTGACTTGGTGCCTAAACAACAACAGTAACAAATGCCCCACAGTAAATGTAAGCTCCGTGAGGGCAGGGCCTTGTCTGTCTTGTTCATCCCTGTATCACTGTGCGTTCTCTTCTCTGACACAGAGCAGACAGTCAATGGCTATTTGCAAATTGGAAGAATGAATAAGTGAATAAATGGATGCCCAGGTACATCATACAGTTCACTTCTTAGAAAGGGAGATCATATTTCCTTATTTCCAAATACCGAGAGACTTGGGAGATGGGCAACTCATCACACTGGCCAGTTACATAGTCAGTCAGAGACAGAGTCGGACTAAATTCTCATGGGTCTCCTGCTCCTCAAGTTCAGCTTTCTTCATGTATTTTGTGTGTTTGCATGAGATGATCCCTGTGCTGTTTACCACGCATGTTGAGAGGTAGTAAAGACTTAGAGAAGGTAAGACCATGTTATGGATACTTCTTTTCATCTTGAACTCCGCAAGTCTGAGTGAACTCCGGGAGATGGTGATGGACAGGGAGGCCTGGCGTGCTGCAATTCATGGAGTTGCAGAGTCGGACATGACTGAACGACTGAACTGAACTGAAGCAACTTGCTATTTGTCAAGGACTATAGGTATACTATGCTTTACAGCAGGGTGGTCAAATGTTTCTGCAAAAGGCTACATAGTCTCTGTTGAAACTACTTAATTCTGCCAATGTCACAAAAGCAGCCATAGACAATATGCAAAGGAAAGGGCACAGTGGTATTCCAATAAAGTTTTATTTATAAAAACAGGAAAAAAATAATGTGAATATGGTGGCTCAGCTGGTAAAGAATCCGCCTGCAATGCAGGAGACCCCAGTTCGATTCCTGGTCAGGAAGATCCACTGGAGAAGGGATAGGCCACCCACTCTAATATTCTTGGGCTTCCCTGGTGGCTCAGCTGGTAAAGAATCCACCTACAATGCAGGAGACCCCGGTTCGATTCTTGGTGAGGAAGATCCACTGGAGAAGGGATAGGCCACCCACTCTAATGTTCTTGGGTTTCTCTGGTGGCTCAGCTGGTAAAAAATCTGCCTGCAATGCGGGAGACCTGGGTTCAATCCCTGGGTTGTGAAGATCCCCTGGTGAAGGCAACAGCTACCCACTCCAGTATTCTGGCCTGAAGAATTCCATGGAAAGTCCATGGAGTCACAAAGAGCCAGACATGACTAAGCAAATTTTACTTTCAATGTGAATATATTTAATGTAATCTTAAAATGTTAATAGTAGCTCTCTCAAGTTTTTATCTTCTCTACTTATTTTTCCTTTCTTCTTTTTGCTTGGTTTAATTTTATTTGCTTATTGTTATGCTCTAACATTTCTATAAAAAAAGTTACTTAAATATTGAAAACTATTGCTGAAACAGTAGCTATGGATTCTTGTGAAAGAAATGGAGGACACTAACTGTCACGTTAGCCACTTCTATCTATGAAGCATTTGTTTTCTTAATTTACTCCTCACAAAAGTTCTGTCAGGGGGTCACTATGCATGTTTATAGAAGAGGCTCAATGAGGTTAGGTAACTTGTATAAGGTCAAGCAGTGAAAACTCCACAGAGCCAAACAACCTCAGGAAAGTTTAATTCCCAAGTCTGTGTTCATGTCACATAGAGCTCATGACTATGGCCTTTTAAATTGTTAAAGAAGCAGGTCCCAGTGAAACGAATTAAAACTCCACCCAGTTTGTGAAGACACATCCTGTATGAGAAATCATGACAGGAAGGAAGGCACTGGGGTCTGCAGTTGGAGCTGGGAGTTGAGTTTGAGATGGACAGAGAGATTGGACCCATCCAGGAATGTAACTTTCCCAGGCAAGAGACAAAGAGCTGAAAAGGAGGACAGAACACAAATATGTTGTTTCACAATAACTACATAGTTCATGTGAAAGCACTTCGTAATCTGCAAAGCCCCACTCATAGCTAGTATTTTAGGAGCTCCAGCAGCAGTGGCCTGAATAACTAAGATGCATGCCTGCCCTCACCTGTATGTTTCAGGCTGTTCTCAGGACAGAGAAGTGGAAGGATTTTCTTGTGCTCACTGATTTCTGAAGTCTCCAGAGCACTGTGAATCTTCCTCCTTTGATTCTTCTTTCCAGTTTATTTGCTAATCTTATAAATTCTAATATCATCTGAAAGTCATCACAGACACAGACATCCTAGAACACAGACTCCTGAAGCAACAGAAAATTCCAAGCGTAACAAATACTATACGAAGGAGCTTTTTCAGAATGAGCCTCAAAAAAAAAAAAGAAAGAAAGAAAGAAAGAAAGCAGAACAGTTTTGACACAGAACTTAGATGAGGCCGTTTTGCCTAGAGCAGAAGCAGACACACCACTTTCACTTATCCTTTTGAGAGGGCTGTTTTGGCACCACCAAAAATGGTAAATTACCACCACAAGATAATCCTCACTCCTTCCTTCCTTGAGTCTTTCTGTTTAGTAAGGTTGGGGGATGGCAAAGAACTGACAGGATGGGTGAAGACATCTAGTTTGCACACCACTTGGGAAAAGAAAATCTTGTGTCTGATAGTTTGCAAACATTCTAGAAAAAATATAGGTGAGCATTTGGCACTCTTTCTAAACTAACACTCCAAAGATATGCGTGGATACATATCATATATATGTATGAAAGATACATATATAAGTATACATATGTATCTTTACCTATATAGATACACACACACACACACACACACACATACATATATGTATAAATAACCATATCTAGATCTACATCTCAGGGATATAAGAAATAATATTAAAAGGTAAATGATACCCTGAGGGAAATGCTAGGTTAATTTAAAATCCTTCAGTAAAGTTCAGTCACTCAGTCATGTCTGACTCTTTGCGACCCCATGATCTGCAGCACACCAGACTTCCCTGTCCAGCACCAACTCCTGAAGCTTGCTCAAACTCATATCCATTGAACTGGTGATGCCACTCAACCATCTCATCCTCTGTCATCCTCTTCTGCCTTCAATCTTTCCCAGCATCAGGGTCTTTTCCAATGAGTCAGTTCTTTGCATCAGGTGATCAAAGTACTGGAGTTTCAGCTTCAGCATTAGTCCTTCCAATGAACATCCAGGACTGATTTACTTTAGGATGGACTGGTTGGATCTCCTTGCAGTCAAAGGGACTCTCAAAAGTCTTCTCAACACCACAGTTCAAAGGCATCAATTTTTGGCACTCTGCTTTCTTTATAGTCCAACTCTCATATACATAAATCCTTAATAAAGACAATTCTTGCCAAAATTTTAAAAAGAGATGACTTTCCAATAGAAAAATGGCAAATATGGGCAAAACGCCAGAGAACTGACATACACTTACAAATAAATTAAAAACGATGGCTGTTTAAAGACATGGAATCAACTGAAATATTCACAAACAACAGAATATTACTCAGCCATAAAATAATGAAATAATGCTATTTGCAACATGAATGGACCTAGAGATTATCATACTAAGCGAAGTAAGACAGAGAAAGACAATATCATGTGATATCGCTTCTATATAGAATCTAAAATATGACACACATGAACATATCTACAAAACAGAAACAGACTCACAGACATAGAGCACAGTCTTATGGTTGCCAAGGAGGAGGAGAAGGGAGAGGGATGGATTGGGAGTTTGCGATTTGCTGATGCAAATTATTATATATAGAATGGATAAACAATGAGGTCCTATTGTATAGCACAGGGAACTATATTCAATATGCTGTGATAATCCACAATAGAAAAGAATATGAAAAATAATATATATATGTATGTATAACGAATCACTTTGTTGTACAGCAGAAATTAACACAACATTGTAAGTCAACTAAACTTCAATAACATTTTTTTTAACTATAGTAGTTTAGCATTTTAAGATATCCAACTTTGCTGGTAATTGTAGAAATGCAAATAAAAACAATGAGATATTCCCTTTAACCTTTCATTAAAGAAAAGATGAAAATGATTGATAGCATTCTCTGTTGCGAGGGTTAGGAATTAGTGCAGTCTTTCCAGAGAGTTATATGGTATCTCATATCAACGTTTATTTATTCATTTAAATGTTGAATCTTGTATTTGAGTATGGCCAATTAACAATGTTGTGATAGTTTCACGTGATGAATAGCAAAGGGATTCAGCCACATATATGCATGGATCCATTCTCCCTCAAACTTCCTACCATCCAGGCTGTCACATAACATTGAGCAGAGTTCTCTGGGCTATACGGTAAGTCCTTGTTGGTTATCCACTTCAAAGACAGCAGTGTGAACATGTCCATCCCAAACTCCCTGACTATCCCCTCCCCCATCCTCTCCCACCCTGGCAGCCATGGGTTTGTTCTCCAAGTCTGTGACTCTGTTTCTGTTTTGCAGATAAGTTCATTTGTATCATGTCTTTTTAGATTTAATATACGTCTTTTTCGATTCCACATATAATGATCACATCAATTTTTTTCTTTTTTAATTTTTATTTTTTAACACCAAAAACATGTTGTACTAGGGTATAGCCAAAAAACCCATGGCTGATTCATGTCAGTGTGTGACAAAAATTGTGGTGACAAAATTGTAAAGGAATTGGCCTCCAGCTTAAAAAAAAAAAAAAAGTGTTGTGATAATTTCAGGTGAACAGTGAAGGGACAGCCACATATATATACATGTATCCATTCTCCCCCAAACCCCCCTCCCATCCAGGCTGGCACATAACACTGAGCAGAGTTCCATGTGCTATACAATGGGTTCTTGCTGGTTACTTAATTTAAATATAGCAGAATGTACCCGTCTCTCCCAAACTCAACTATCCCTTTCCCTTGTTATTCCCCTGCCCTGACAACTGACAACCATTAAGTTTGTTTTCTAAGTCTGTGAGTCTGTTCTGTTTTGTAAATAAGTTCCTTTGTATTGTCTTTTTAGATTTCACACATATGTCTTTTTAGACTCTGCATGTAATGATCACAATTAACGTTTTAGATAGGCATATTCTTTTAACAAAAATTTTTACTTCTGAGAATTGATGAAATAATTAGATAGGAATGAGACATACATGAACAAGAATGTTCTTGACCAGCTTTAATATATTAAAGAATTAGAAACAATTTTCATCAAAACTGAACAAATGACCACACAGTAGAATCCTTTGGTGCAAGTTAAAATTGGGTCTGGGATTTCTCTGGAGGTCTAGTGGTTAAGGCTCTGTGCTTTCACTGCATGGGTTCCATCCCTGGTGGGAGAACAAAGATCTGCACGCCATGGGTGGTGTGGCCAAAAAACAGGGAGTCTAATGGAATTTGTTGACATGAAAAGAAGTACTCATTATTTTAAATGAAAAAAGCATGGGTGATCATGGTATTCTCAACAGTATAATTACAGAATGGTTTAAAATATGTCTATGCATGTTAACATATTTGTGTATATCTGGACACTACTTATGTTAACAGTGATTAGATGATTACTTTATCACAGATTTTCACTTTCTTCATCTTGTTTAGTTTTATTATCTAAGGCTTTTACAATAAAGGTGTATTAATAAGAAAAAACAGTAAAGCTATTCCACTGGTTTGAAAAATTTTTAATGGGTTTTTTTTTGCTGCAAGCAAAGAGATTGAATCAAAATGTCATGTGCCTCTGCAAATGATGACTATTTGAGAGTCTGCAATAGTATCATTTGAGGTTAGCTATCAACAAGCTTGATTAAAATCAGGTTTTACAAAGACTGTTCTCATTTATGCAAGAATACCAAGGGACTGAATGCTGTCTGGAGCCTTGTTTACAATATATTTATAGTCCCACAAAATTTCACCTTCTCTTTGGGCTTTTACTACCACTTGGGAGGCAATGTGGAGTAATGGAAAAAATACAGATTGTGGAAACAGGACAGAGTCCTCCCTTCCCTGCACCCCATCAACCGGTATTTTGACTCACATCTTACATTTCAAAGATCTCACTGTGGGAGGTGGAAAAAAGTGGTAAACTCTTATCAGTCATTTTGGCTGCTTCTTAAGAGTTTGTTTGCGTAGAATATTTTGGATATTGCATTCAAGTCTTGAGAAACTCTAAGAGGACCAGCAGTTTGTCAGCCTGATTCACTGCTCTGACCCTAGTGACTGGTCAGAATTGTTCAGCTTAAGCTGCACTAAGAAATCACCTCAAAGCCTGAGTACTTTCACACAGCACAGAGTCTAGTCTTAGCTACCTGTCCATGGTGGATTAGCAAAGACTGTTCATTTTACTCACAAGGTGTGTGATAGTTACCCATTTTAGCATCAAAGGTTCCCTTTTACCACATGCTTGCTTGATCACCAGGGCAGGGGGGATTACCTTTGCAAATTATGCACTGGGTTTTCATCTTCTACCCAGGGGCATGTCCCTACTTTTCACATTTCATTAACCAGAGTTGGGAAGATGGCCATGCTTAACATAAAAGGGAGTAGGAAAATATGATTCTACCATGTGTGTGTTCCATGTGTCTGGAAGAGACGATAGGAATATTTGTGAACAGCTCTAATACCTGCCTCAAATTGCTGACATTTTATTGAGTGCTTACTATATGCTACCCATCTGCTGTTCTGAGTGCTTGATGTGAAGCTGCTTTATCCTTACAAGCCCCAGATGATACTGTTACCTCAGTTTTACAGATAAGGAACCCGAAATAGAAGGATTGAAAGCAGTCTGCCCGTGGTCATCCACCAAGTGACAGAACCAGAATTTGAACGCGAGTCATCTGGCTCCAGGGTCAGGGCTCTTAATCTCTAGGCTATAGCTGCCTTAGTACCTAGCGGATCATTTTTTAAAAAGTTTTCATTGACTGGATCTCCAGAAGACTCTAAACCCTTTTGAAAATAGAAACTCTGATCTCTTTGTATGTTTCAACTTTGTGCTTTGTATCAGGAACTCAAAATATCTATGAGGAGTTGAACTGAATAAATTAGAAACTTGATAATCAACTGCTGAAAGCTTAGGGTTCCTTTTTTCTCTGAAATTAAAAGCTGGTAAAAGAAATCTGAGTGAAGACTATGAAATCAAGACTAAGGGGTAAGGTAATTACAGGATTATTCACAAAATACTGGAAAATAAGAAGGGTTTTCCCCTCTCCGTGCATTTTGAAAGTAGTACTTTAATATAAGAGAAACTGGTACCAGTTGCAAATATAAATATGGTCAAAAATGATGCAGACTTATTCATAAGTGATATATTATTCTTAGTGTAGTGAAAGTGTTAATCACTCAGTTGTGTCTGACTCTTTTCCAGCCCCATGGACTGTAGCCCACCAGGATCCCCTGTCCATGGGATTTCCCAGGCAAGAAGACTGGAGTGGGTTGCCATTCCCTTATCTAGGGGGATCTTCCCGACCCAGGGATTGAACCCAGGTCTCCTGCATTGCAGGCCAATTCTTCACTGTCTGAGCCACCAGGGGAGCCCATTTTATTCTTAGAGATTTAGTCAAAAAAATTAGGGATATTTTCAAGTAAAGCCGATTCATTTAATAACAAGAAAGAGCATTCACCTCTCTCCCCAAATGCCTTTTGCTGCCATCATCAGAGACGAATGCCAGACTGAGTGGACCATGAATCTGGCTCAGCATTGCACTACTGAAGTTCTTATGAACAATCAAATATCAAGAGTTATAACACACACCTATTGTGTATGTATTGTGTGCCAGCCACTTTAAGTGGATTATCTCATTTCATTATATTGAATCTTTCAGGAAGGTGATGTTCTGTTTCTTGCATAGATGAGAATACTGAGGCAAAGAAAGGGTAAATACTTGTACAAGTTGCATAATCTGAAAACATGTGAGCTGGAATGTAAATTTAACCTTTGGACATCATAGCCAGCATTCTTTTAACCACTAAGCATATAGTAACAACTGGCCTCCTGCAAATTTATGGTATTAATATTTCTTGAGAAGCTTTTAGGTTTTGCAATAGGACAACAGAGTTACCTCAGTATGCACATTGCATGGTTTCTGAGTATCGGGTGTCAGGAAGGAGGGGAGTGGATAAACAAAACACCTTTTCCATTTTCCTACACCACCTCTCTGTATTCAGGATTGTTATCCTTCACAACTGAGGCTGGTGTCATTGTTGCTGAGGAGGTTTAGGACAGGTTTGGCTGCAAAGACCCAGATGGAATATAGTATCTTTTTCACAGGGCCAGGATTTGCATGGTTTTTTTTTTTGTTGTTTCTTTCTTTTAGAATTCCTCAGGTGTGGCTCTCCATCCTGAGGCAATGATTTTTCAAGCAAACATTAAAATAATCTAGGGACTCTCCAGTATTATGCAAGGGCAGTGCACCATTCTCCTAATGGGTAATTCCTTTTGAAATCTATGAGTGGATCATTCACGCCAGAAATATTCATACTTTCCAAAAATAGTTCACCTACTCAGACTTCCTCAGGGATTGGTGTGCTAAAGCCCAAGGAGAGTACAATGGGAAAAAAACCACCTGGTGGAGGCTGCACAATCACCACAGTGGAAGGCTTTGCCACATACTAAATGTTAGAACTGGACATGGAACAGCAGACTGGTTGCAAATCAGGAAAAGAGTACTTCAAGGCTATATATTGTCACCCTGCTTATTTAACTTATATGCAGAGTACATCATGAGAAATGCTGGGCTGAAGGAACCACAAGCTGGAATCAAGACTTCTGGGAGAAATGTCAATAACCTCAGATATGCAGATGACGCCACCCTTATGGCAAAAAGTGAAGAAGAACTAAAGAGCCTCTTGAGGAAAGTGAAAGAGGAGAGTGAAAAGTTGGCTTAAAACTCAGCATTCAGAAAACTAAGATCATGGCATCTGGTCCCATCACTTCATGGCAAATAGATGGGGAAACAGTGGAAACAGTGTTAGACTTTATTTTTGGGGGGTCCAAAATCACTGCAGATGGAGACAGTAGCTATGAAATTAAAAGATGCTTGCCCCTTGGAAGTGACCAACCTAGACAGCATATTAAAAAGCAGAGACATTATTTTGGCAACAAAAGTCTGTCTACTCAAAGCTATGGTTTTTTCGGTAGTCGTGTATGGATGTGAGAGTTGGACTCTAAAGAAAGCTGAATGCAGAAGAATTGATGCTTTTGAACTTTGGTGTTGGAGAAGACTCTTGAGAGTCCCTTGGACAGAAAGGAGATCCAACCAGTCCATCCTAAAGGAAATAAGTCCTGAATATTCATTGGAAGGACTGATGTTGAAGCTGAAACCCCAATACGTTGGCCACCTGATGCAAAGAACTGACTCACTAGAAAAGACTCTGAAGCTGGGAAAGATTGAAGGCAGGAGAAGGGGGTGACAGAGGATGAGATGGTTGGATGGCATCACCAACTTTATGGACATGAGTTTGAGTAAACTCTGGGAGCTGGTGATGGACAGGGAAGCCTGTAGTGCTGCAGTCCACGGGGTCGCAGAGTCAGACGTGACTGAGCGACTGAACTGAAATGTAAAAATAGCTTCCACTTGGGAGTAAGCTTAACTACAGTGTGACATAGGTGATAGCTAATGTTTAATTTGAGGGAGGTTCATTGATGGCATCTCCATATATTGATTGGCCATTTCATCAGGATATTAAATATTTGGGGCTTGTCAGTGGTCCTCCAGATTTGCTCTGAAATAATCTTGGAACAGGTGATTCATTACATCGCAATTTGAGTAAATTTTTTTTTTAACCTGCTTTTCTCCCTTTTTGGGAGATTGTAGAGTTAGAATGTGCTCTGCAGAGGAAATTAGGTCCTGAAATGACAATGGAAGCGGAAAAATGTCTCACAGTTTACCTGTATCAGGGCCTTACTTCAACTGCCTACTGTCCCATGAAGTAAAAGTGAAAAAAGTAAAAGTGTTAGTCGTTCAATTGTGTGCGACTCTTTGCGACCACATGGACTGTAGCCCACCAAACTCTTCTGTCCATGGAATCCTCCAGGCAAGAATGGGAAGACATTCCCTTCTCCAGGGGATCCTCCCCACCCGGGGATCAAACCCACGTCTCCTGCATTGCAGGTGGACTTTTTACCATCTGAGCCACCTGGGAAACTTATTAAGTGAAATAGTCTCCAAATAGATGTTTGCCTTCAGTTTTTCCCTTTTATTCTGGTTTATGTCTTTCTTCTTTCTACACTGAATAGTTCTACTGAATGTATGTTAAATTTTATAGAGAGCATTTTACCAGTGTTTTGAATTACTAGCATTCATTTATACTGCAGATGTATAAATGAATAAAAAATGGAACCTGCTTTTGAATAACTCATAATTTAGAGAGGAAGGTAAGCCAGATGGAAAAGAAGAAAAATGATAAGCAGATGATTATAATGGAATATGAAAGCAGATTAAATAGAATATTGTGGGATAAGAGAAAGAGACATATTCTTTCGGGTGGATGAATGGGTAATGGTTCACTGAGGAAGTAACTGTTGAGTTTCATCTTGAAGGAAGATTAGAAGTTTCTAGGCAAAAAAAAAAAAAAGGGACAGAGTATTCTTAAAAGAGGAGGGAATAACATGTGCTTCATCAGCTTTCTACAATATGTGTGTGTGCTAAGCTGATTCAGTTGTGTCTGACTCTTTGTGACCCTCTGAACTGTAGACTTCCAGGCTCCTCTATCCATGGGATTCTCCAGGCAAGAATAATGGAGAGGGTTGCCAGGTCTTTCTCCAGGCGATCTTCCCGACCCAGAGTTCGAACCTGCATCTCCTGTCTCCTGCACTGGGAGGTGAGCTCTTTACTACTAGCACCACCTGGGAAGCCCTTTCTTCAGTATATTTTACCCAAATCAGTGGAACCTAGTAGAGCTTGTTTTAGCGAAGGTCACATAGCTGTTCTGTTTCTACCTGTCTTTTCAGTTTGTTCAAACTAGGATCCAATCAAGAATCACACATTGTATTTGGTTGTCATCTCTCTCATATTTACTTTTTCATATGGAAAATCTCAAGCATAAAGAAACTAGAATAAAGGACTGCATTTAATATTTCTTATAGGTTAGCTAGTACCAATACCTTTTACAAAATTCTTTGGGATATAGATACAGAATTCTTTATAAGGAATGTTCTTAACAAAATGTATAGGTAAATTACATATTTACATATATTCTCCTCCCACAAAACAGGACTCAGTAGATACCCTTTGCCTGCATCTTTGCAGGGAAGCTCTTGTGGTTCTTTCTGATCATGCAAATACATTTCCTGAAGTACAGTCATTAACAAAGTTTTAATATTGTAATGTTATAATTTCATGTTTTAAAATATATATATTCAAGCTGAAAGAGACCTTAGTTGATTCCACATTTCTCATTTTAACCTGAGAAAATCACAGCCAAAAGAGAATAAGTAACTTGACCAAAGCCACATAATAACAATAATGGAGACCACATTAGAAATCAGATTTCTTAACTGCTAATCCAAAGTGTTTCCCCAGCATTCCAAATTTCCATCAAGGTGACCTCCTTTGGTCATGATGTACTTAATAATTAGGGTAGCAAAACAATGAATTGGTTCATAAGACTAATGAGAATAATTCATACCAGTTAACCTGATTGCTGCCTGCTTGATGGCTTTTCTGTAGGACATTTTAGTACCTTCCACTTAGAAATCTGATTTCCAAGCGATTTTAATCCTGACCTTTGTACATGAGTTTATGTTCATTTTGAAGGCTTTCTTAGTCTGAGGTTCTCTTTCATGTGTCAGTCCCTCTTTGATGTCAGGCCTTTGATAGAAACTCTGTAGGTGGGCAATTCATGAAAATGGGTAATAAGTGAGAATTACCTATCTCCCCTAAAGTAAAGGAAATAAAAGCAAAAAATAAACAAATGGGATCTAATTAAACTTTAAAGCTTTTGCACAGCAAAGGAAACCTTCAACAAAACAAAACGACAACCTCCTGAATGGGAGAAAATACTTGCAAATGATATGACTAATAAAGGATTAGTATCCAACACACATAAACTTTAGTTTAAAAAGAAATAAAAAAGAAATGAGAGCCAAGTGTGTCCATTTAGTAATTAGAAAATTTGGAGTTTTGAGGTTTCTGTGACATTTGTTACCAGAGTAATAAGGTCTGTACAGCAGTCTTTGTCCTTAAACACTGTCTCACAATAAGATTACAAAGTACAGAAACACAAAAATCTACCTCATCATACCATTGCACCATCTCATAATAGAAGCAATTTTATTTTTAGACCCACAGTATGTTAGGGTTTTTGGGGGGAGCATATATGTTTTATACTTTGCATGTCATTTGCATAAGTTAAGAGCACAGGATTCATTTCGAATCTTTGGTCTGCCACTTACTAGGAAAGGAACCTTGGGCGGCTACTTAACTCTCTCAGCCTCAGGTTCTTCAAATTCCCTTATAAAATGGGAATAGTTTTACCTACACTAGGAGTTCTATGAAGATTCAGTGAGGTAATACCTATAAAGAACATGTAATAAGTATTCAATAAATGTTAAATTTTATTACATTTTGTAAGATACTGTTTGAACATTTAATCTCTTCTTCCCATCTTCACTATGGAGCAAATCTGGCCTCAAGGATCAGAATCTTATGAGTTCTTTGAAAAGGAAGGACAGGAAGGTGGGCTGACTCCTCAGGACTTAATAGCCTGGGAAAGGGCAAGGATCTGCAGTGCCCAAAGGAGGTATAACCAGTGGTATAGGCAGCCAGTGGCCTTATGCTTGGGTTGCTGTTGTTCAGGCGCTAAGTCGTATTGATTCTTTGTGACCCCATGGACTGCAACATGCCAGGCCTCCCTGTCTGTTACTATCTCCTAGAGTTTGCCCAAGTTCATGTCTGTTGAATCAGTGATCTCAACCATCTCATCCTCTGGCCCCCTCTTCTCCTGCTTTCAACCTAACCCAACATTAGGGTCTTTTCCAACGGATTGACTCTTTACATCAGGCGGCCAAAGTACTGGAGCTTCAGCTTCAGCATCAGTCCTTCTAATGAATATTCAGGGTTGATTTCCTTTAGGATGGACTGGTTGGATCTCCTTGCAGTCCTAGGGACTCTCAAGAGTCTTCTCCAGCACCACAGTTCAAAAGCATCAGTTCTTCAGCACTCAGCTTTCTTTATGGTCCAACTCTCACATCTGTACATGACTTCTGGAAAAACCGTAGCTTTGACTATCATGGACCTTTGCTGGCAAACTGATGTATTTGCCTTTTAATGCTTGGGTATGGCTGTCCAACTGTGTAGGGGGTCCCCAAGACTATCTTCATGCTTGATGGATCATAGAAGGACTCATAGGACTCACACATGGTTTATTACAGTGAGAGAATACAGGTTACATTTAGCAAAGGGAGGTGTGTAGGATGGAATCCAGGAGATACCAGGTGCAAGCTTCCAGGTATCCTTGTTCAGTGGAGTAGCATGTGTGTGTGTGCTAAGTTACTTAAGTAGTGTCCGACTCTTTGTAACCTCATGGACTGTAGCCTGCCAGGCTCCTCCCTCTTCTAAGATGCAAGGTATGAGCAGCTCAGACCTGGAGAGTTAACCCTTTCCTGCACACCTACCTACATTTTTAACTTCACAGATTGAGAGACGGCATTCCTGGTTGGTGAGCCAGCGTGGTTTTTTTTCCCCTTCACATAAGCAGTGAAACCTAGCAGGACTCTGTGGGGCTCCTGGCCACGGAAGCCTTTCAGACAGTTGCTAATCAGGGAAGGGAGGGGAAGCAGAGACAAGGGAGGAGCAGCCAAGAAACAATATGGCAACCCTGGGGCAGGGTCGGTGTTCCTCTCCAAAGGATGCCCGCGTGTGTGCGTGCTGTGTCACTTCAGTTGTGTTTGACCCTATGGACACCATGGACTGTAGCCCGCCAGGCTCCTCCATCCAGGGGGTCCTCCAGGCAAGAATACTGGAGTGGGCTGCCATTTCCTCCTCTAGGGGATCTTCTCAACCCAGGGATCGAACCCATGTCTCCTGCGGCTCGTGCACTACAGGCAGGTTCTTTACCACTGAGCCACCTGGGAAGCTTCCCCTTAAGGGATATACAGAACAATTTCTTTGAGCACCTTACAGAACTAAAACTCCCCATAAATGGAAGATGTTAGCATTCTTCATTCCAGAGCAAAACCACCTGAGGTCAGATTAAAGGAGTACAGGCCCTAGACACCCTGATCCTCATAAACACCCTGACCCTTGAACCAGTGCTATAAAACCCCTCATGAAATCTTCCTGGGTTGGGACACACAGGTTTTCAGGGGCACGAGCCTGCTTTTCCTGGCACAGCAATAAAGCTATTCTTTTCTACTTCACCCAAAACTCAATTTGGCACTAGTGTACAGAGGCTGAGTTTTCAGCATCAGTAATACAGGTTTGTTGTTGTTGTTTTTTAAGATTTTCCCCAAGACTCAATTTTTTTGAGGGGGGGACATGTGGCTTGCAGGATCTTAGTTCTCTGACCAGAACCTGTGTATCCTGCAGTGGAAGTGTGGAGTCCTAACCACTGGACTGCCAAGGAATTCCCCCTAAGACCTAGCTTTTAATAGGAGGATAACAGCTGGTGCTCTTGGACATGGTTGGAGCATGGGGTTCCATATTAGTAGTGATGGGGGTCGGCACCTTTATCAGAGGCAAAGAAAGGTCATATATCAGGAAGCACTATAATTGATGAATAGTCTTCAGTTCAGTTCAGTCACTCAGTTGTGTCTGACTCTTTGCAACCCCATGGACTGCAGCACGCCAGGCCTCCCTGTCCATCACCAACTCCCAGAGCCTGGTCAAACTTATGTCCATCGAGTCGGTGATGCCATCCAACCATCTCATCCTCTGTCGTCCCCTTCTCCTCCTGTCTTCAATCTTTCTCAGCATTAGCGTCTTTTCCAATAAGTCAGTTCTTCGCATCAGGTGGCCAAACTATTGGAGTTTCAGCTTCAGCATCAGTCCTTCCAATGAATGTTCAGGACTGATTTCCTTTAGGAATGACTGGTTTGATCTCGAATAGTCTTAGAGTTTTTATATATTGACTGAGAGGGAGCACTTAGGAGGCTGTTGAGAAATAACTCCACCTTGTCAGCCTCAGTGTCTAATGAGAAAAGGCAGACAGCTAAAGTTTATATAAGTGGAACAGCAGAAGTACAGCACTGGATCAGTAATAATTTAATACAATTATATTTAAAAGAGGTGATTTAAATATGGGCAGCTGTTTCTCCCAAATCATCCCACCCTCTCCCTCTCCTTCTCCCTCTCCCTCAGAATCCAAAAGTCCGCTCTATACATCTGTATCTCTTTTGCTGTCCTGCATACAGGGTCCTCATTACCATCTTTCTAAATTCCATATATATGTGTTTATATACTGTATTGGTGTTTTTCTTTCTGGCTTACTTCACTCTGTATAATCGGTTCCAGTTTCATCCATCTTATTAGAACTGATTCAAATGTATTCTTTTTAATGGCTGAGTAATACTCCATTGTGTATATGTACCACAGCTTTCTTATCCATTCATTCGCTGATGGACATCTAGGTTGTTTACAGTACCAATAGAGTACTGTAAAGTAAAATTAAAAAAAAAAAAAAGGAAAAAAATGTTAAATGATAAAAACATCCATGTGCAAATTATTCAACTAGTATTATTAAAATAAAATAAAACTTATAAGTTTATTAAAGCATCTACTGTATTTGTCCAATATTTATTTCCATTTCATATTACCCTTATAGTTTTCCAAGAGTATTTTATGCACATATTTGTAAAATATTCTCAGGTGACGCTAGGTGTAAGGAANTTGAAAAAAATAATAAAAATAAAAAATTTTTTAGATTGTTAAAAATAAATAAATAAATATGGGCAGCTGTTCTTTAGAAAATTGAACATATGAAGACATAGGCTTAAAGCTCAGAACCCAGATGCAAAAAATTCAGAACTAATTTAAAAAATCACCAAGCTATGGAGGGAACTTCCTGATTCAGAGAAAAAGATATATGAAGATGCTTACAGGGCAGACTGGCAGGTTTACAAGGAAGAGATAAACAGAATTCAAGAACAACTAACTCCAAGTCAAAAGGTATCTTTGGAAAAAGATCATGCAGAAACATTTAAAAAAGAAAGCGTTAATAAAAAAGAGTAAAGCTGAAAGCTATAAATGAAAACCGGAAAAATCTCTCTAATTCTCAAAAGCAAGTATATATTCAGCTTGCTAAAGATGATAAAATTCGTTATTATAACGAAATGAAATCTTGGGAGGAGCAAATGATGGAAGTTGGACGAAAAGATCTTATACGTCACTCAATTAAATACCCAGCAAAAAACGACCCTGAGAAGTTTTTAAATAGAAGATTGAGTTATGTTCATAATGGATAGACATAAGAAACCAACTAGGTCTCAATACCTGAAGCTGTTGTAAAATTAGAATGGATAAAGTTGGTGAACATTTATATTTAATTCCTTTTCTGTAGCCCATGGACTTCTGCTAGCCAATTCAATACATTTTGTATTGGTGTCTTGCTTTTGAAAACCCAAACAGATAAGAGTTCATGTGCAATTTATTTTGTGTTTAGGAGCTACTGAGCATCACAATAATCCATGAAATGTAGCAGTGCATCATTTTACCTTTGATAAAGGTAAATCAGACTGTGAAGTTTTTTTATGCTTGATGATTATGCAAAAAATATTCTTGTTTCCTTATATTATGGAGGCAGGAGTTTCCTATTCATAAGTATCTGAAAGTTTATAGAAGCCATAGTGTTCTATGATATAACTGCATTTTTAAAGAGCATCCAGAACTCATGCTGGTAAATTCCAAATCCTGGGTATAATTCATATTGTAATCAGAGTTGATGGTTGTACATGTGAGGAATTTCTGGTGTCAGTTGCAGCTTTTATAAAAGGGATAGATTTATAAACCTTTTCCTCATTATCTTTTTCCTAAATTAAAAACTAAAAAATTATGTACCAAATCTATGCATATTGTTTTATATTGCATAGAATAAAAATTATGTGTTTCTTAATTATGTTTTAAGGTGACACATTCATTTTATAGCTTTCTGGGATTTTTGTTTGTTTTTTTTTAAACAAAGTAGGCATTTGTATACTGAATTATTTTTTCTCTTATGTAAATATATTTATCCAGAAAGTAGAGAACTTGTTTGGTGTAATTTTTGAAATGAGAGATCTAAAAAAATCATATGTCTCCAAAGTCTCTCAAATTGGAACCTATAATTTTTAAACATTTGCATAACATATAAAAGCCTGTATAATAATTAATAGCCAGTTCTAGCCTGATGCCCACATCCAGCCCACTGCCTGCTTTTCATGGCCTTGTTAACTAAGAATTGTTCACAGTTTTAAATAGTTTAAGGAAAAAAAAGCATACTTCAAGACACATGAAATTTAATATGAAATCCAGTGTCCATAAAAAAATGTTTTACTGGAACACAGCCACACTCATTGTTTATGGCTGTTTTTGTACAACAGTGCAGTTGACTTAGTTGCTACAGAGAGGTGTAGCCTGCAAAGACTGACCCGTGTAGTGTGGAATGAGACACTCTTAAGTTACTTGCTGTGGCTCAGTAAAATACATCTTAACAGTTTTCCAGTCAGCATTTAAACCTTACCATCTTCTAGCATTTGATTATCTTCTTAACAAGAGTCAAAGGTTTTCAAAATCCACACCACCTTTTTGAGCAAATATTCAACTGTCATCGTCAGTTCACATGAATTTATAACTCAAATTTATATATTTACTTTGTATTTTGCAAAATATGCAAAAAAAGTGTGTATTCTAGATCTCCAGAAAGATTTTTGTAGTTTGTGGATAGAAAAGAAGTAAAAGAATCACTAAAAAATGACTTGTTACGTACTGAACTTGGCAAAGGTCGGGACTATAGAGAAAACTACAACTTTAGGAGGACTAGCCTAAGATTTAAATATATGAAGTTGTTTGAAGTTTTCTGTGAATCGTAATGCGGGATAAAGTCTGCCGTTATGTAAATGACCCTTGGTCTGAGGCTGGAGTATTCTGAGGAGGAAGAGATAGAGAAGAAAAGGACATTTGCTAGTGTCTGTTGCAAGCTTTCTCAATTAGGTTTCCAGGAGAGAATTAAGCCCTAATTCCCTATGGCATCTAGAATGGTACCGATTTTGTGCCATCCTTAGGAGAATGGAGAAAATAATCACTCAAATAATTTACTGTGTTCTGTGCTTCAGATGAGCCCAGGGAGCACATGGGAGTCAATGTTTATAATAAATATTATTATAGAATGGGTGAGGAAGAGAATGAATTATAGACTCCTGTAGCACAAATGTGTAAAACATATTCATACCTACCTTCTGAGCTCTAGGCATTTAGCTGCCTGTACTGTTTTACACCGAACACATTCAAATATCTCCCTGAATATACTGGGAAGTTCAGTGTCTACTAAGTTCTCATGTATATACTTCTTAATATAGGGAGGAAAGGTATAAACAGTGAAAGGAGCTATAGCAAAACTGTTTTGTTTCTAAAAGGGTGTCATTGTTAATATTTAAATATTAGGATAATCTGATTTCACACCTTTCTTAATAAACTTCAGTGCATGGCATACCATGTATTAAATGCCATCCAAGTTAACAGTATATACAAATACTCTGTTATGGAGAATGAGAGCTTATATCAATAACCAGTGGCCAGGTGTGTAACTGGTCGCCATTCTTAAATTGACTGAACAAGAAACTCTAAAAGCTAAAGAATTGTGACCAGGGAAAAGATGCTTAAGTGAAAACAGTGTTTATGCTGTCTGAGCAGTCAGTCACAGAGATGCTTCTGTTCACTAGAGTACCAATATTAGATTTTATAAAATAATTTGACAAGGGTGTGTGTGTAATTATTTTCTGATATTTAAGGTATATGTGCAGATTCAGCCTACTGTAATAATGTAATTTTGCTATTGCTTTTGGCTAACTCCTTTTTTGGAAATGCAATTTTTTTAAATAAGGTATATGCTTTTCTAAATAGTTGGCCATGAATGTGTATATTTACATTTCTGAATTAAAATGGAGTAAAAGTAAAAAAAAATAATAAATAAAATAAAAGAGGTGATTTATCGAGTATATATAAATTGGTTCAGTTCAGTCACTCAGTTGTGTCTGACTCTTTGTGACCCCATGGGCTGCAGCATGCCAGGCTTCCCTGTCCATCACCAACTCCCATAGCCTGCTCAAACTCACGTCTGTCAAGTCAGTGATACCATCCAACCATTTCATCCTTTGTTGTCCCTTCTCCTGCTTTCAATCTTTCCCAGCATCAGGGTCTTTTCTAATGAGTCAGTTCTTTGCATCAGGTGGCCAAACTATTGAAGTTTCAGCTTCAACATCAATCCTTCCAATGAATATTCAGGTCTGATTTCCTTTAGGAATGACTGGTTAGATCTCCTTGCAGTCCAAGGGACTCTCAAGAGTCTTCTCCTTCTTGGCGCTCAGTTTCTTTATAGTCCAACTCTTACATCCATACATGACCACTGGAAAAACCATAGCCTTGACTAGATGGACCTATACATAAATATGTGGTTTAATTATTTTATTAAGAGTTTTTATGTTAACAAGTCATAGGGGGAAAAAAATCTGTCATGTGTCTCAATTTGGAGTTCTATGGTTATTTTCATGTAGATATTCTACAGGTATGATTACCTGTGCTAGAAGTAAAAGCAGTTCTTTCAGCTTTGAAAACTGGTCCTAAAAACATAAATTCAATGCTGTATGAAACAATGGATAATTTATTTCCAACCTAAATTAGCTAAGAGTTTACAAAATAGAACATATCATAATATTTAAAGCTTATTTGGGACATAAAGTTAGAAATTTTTAAACAAAGGTAATTCTGTAGGACCATTACAATTTCCTTCCTGCCTCCTCTCTCCCCTTCTCCTCCTCTTCCTCCCCCCGCCCCAACCCCCCCCCCCC
>SJYX01017488.1:0-33226 GCA_006410675.1 Oreotragus oreotragus | reverse complement strand
AAAAAAAAAAAAAGTGAAAGAAAAAAGAGAGACCATCTTCTTTTCTTTAACACTTCGCCCTGTTAATTCAAGTCCAAGTGAATTAATTGTGTACATCAGAGTCTTGCTCTGTTTATACATTTGTATTCATAGGATCTGCAACTGAGATTATGATTGTTACATGAACCAATAAGAGAGCAGAGGGAAGGTGAAAAGTGACCGGTCATTTTGGCACTACCACTATTCACAGTTACTGTTTATCACATCTGTCATCATCTCCCCCTACCTTTTCCAACATAGATGTATCCCTTTAGCTATGTGACTGTTATCAGGAATCATTTAACACTTCTGTTCTTGTGATGGGGTGTCATGGTGTGCATAAAAATGGCTTTTTTTAAAAGTGAGCCTACTGTAAACAAATTGTTTTTATTAATCATATTAGATGTTGTCCTTACTGTTCCACACCCGCAAACCTGAACTCTTTGGTGACAGATTTTTCAGGGAAGAATGCACACATCTGTATTTTATGACTATGAGATACCAGACTACCAGCTGAAATATTTTTTTTAAAAAAGATCAGCAAACAAGATGATTCTTATAATTAAATGAAAATAAATTATATACATATAATTCCATCATCCAGAGATAACCATAGTTAGCCATACACCCAAGAAAATCTCGAGTACAATATTACAAACTGATCAATGAATTAAAACACATGGAACCATATTCCACATGAAAAGTGAAAGTGTTAGTTGCTCAGTCATGTGTGATTCTTTGTGACCCCATGGACTCCTCCTGTCAAGCTCCTCTGGCTGTGGGATTCTCTAAGCAAGAATAGTGGAGTGGATAGCCATTCCTGTCTCCACAGGATCTTCCTGACCCAAGGATCGAACCCTGGGTCGCCTGCATTGCAGGCAGATTCTTTACAGTCTGAGCCACCAGGGAAGCCCATATACTCCACATACTGTTTTATAATCTGTTATTTTTAGTTTCCAGCATATTGTGGACATTTTTTCATGCCAATGAATACAGAAAAAATTTAAATGACTTCTTTGTATAAAATGTCACTTTAGTGTATTTAAGCAAGATACCATGTTCTAGAATGACAGAGCTAAGCAAATTCGATGATTACAGCAACTAAAAAAGAGGTCTGACTCTACTTACTTCCAAATGAAGGAATTAACATAATTTGACTGAAACTCTGACACAGTAATGAATCCAGCTGCTTGATTACTTTTTGGATTCCTGCCTTATTTTTAAAAGAAATTCTTCTCTGAGAGGATCCCCACCTCTGACCACTAATAGGACTGTGCACTTAAACCTTAGTTGTTTTTTTGTAAAATTGGCTTTAGAGACAGAGTAACTTGATTTGTAATTCTAGTTCCACCATTTATTTACTAGTTTTGTAAACTTAACTCTGCATCTTGGATTTTTCCATTGCAAAATGGAGTTAATAATGACTATCTTATAGATTCGCTGCAAGTATTATTATGTAAAATGTGTGCTGTTTTTCATGAACTGTAATTATTCAAATAATTATAAATACTTTTTCTCTCCCCAAAACTGCTAATAAGCAATTTGACTCAGAAATGTTTACATATTTATTTGCATTCAGTCTACTTAAGGCATAATATTCATCAGAGTAACACTAAATACACTGGAATCATAGACTGAAGTCTTAAGGAACACTCCCAATAAAGATTCTAGAAGTATTAGAGAGTTAACTATAAAAGAGAAAACCATAAAGGAAATATAAATTGTAGGTGAATATTTATCTGATTTTAAGGTATAGAAGGCATTTCTAAGCATAAACAAAGGAAGAAATGAGGACACAAGTTGACAGATTTACCACTTAGAAACGCTATGTTTCTGTATGTTTTTAAAAAACACAGAAAAGTTTTCTACAAATAACAGCATTGTAAAATATGTCAAAGACAATGAAAGACATAGATTGGTTGCCCCCAGCAGAATTCCTACTAATCACCCCTATCCCCACTTCAAAGTCTTTCCCACCCCCACTATCATAATAATCTTTAAAAAAAAAAAAAAAAAGGTTATTCTTTTTTTTCAGCCAAGCTCCACGGCTTGTGGGATCTTAGTTTTCCCTAACGATGGACTGAACTCAGCCTCCTGCAGTGAAAGCACAAGTCGTAACCACTGGATCACCAGGGAATTTCTGAGAAAAGATTCTTTATCACAATATAAGACTCTTCAGACTGGCCAGATTATTTACATAGGTGCAACAAGAGTGTTAATTTACCAGACAGGCCTCCTTAAAAATACTTTGCAAATCTAGGGTACTGAATAACTACCACTGCTATAAATTTAACTTCTATATGGAAATTCCATAATGAATGCAGGTTAGACTTTTAAAAGCCTATATTTGCTTTCCCAAAGCTAGGAAATCAAGCTTAAGAAATTCCACCAAATTTCTCCTTCAGTACCTGTAAAATTTGAGTGATTTTTGAGATCTTGAAATTTCTTCTGGAGGGTCTTCTTGAGGTTCAGAAAATTTCTTGAGTTTTCTAGTCTGCCAGGGAGTGACTTTCCTAATACCTGTTAGGCTGGTACATCTAGGCACCAGGCCAGTTTTCCTAGGAAGTCTTTGTTAACATTGGTTCCATAGGTATAGCCAAACTTTGGCCCTTAAAATGGCCTCTCATACCTGGTTAAATTAGCATTCTACTTAAATATTACACTTCATGTAAGGCTGTAGTTATACAATCAATGTGTCTATCAGGTTATATCCTGGTAAAAAGGAAAGCAGATCTTTATTCAATCAAGTTAAGAGTTACTGAATTCCGGGGGAGTCAGTAAAGATCTGATATTTAAACACTTTCAGTTTTCAAAAGTAGAATCTACTAAATTGTTATGTTACATACTGATTATTATTTAAGAAGAAAAAGAAAGAGCTTCCTTTCATATCCAGAAAAACAGAACATTAAAACAACACTAATAATAGTCCAAATAAATAATAAAAATAAAATTCCCCTCATCAGTTTCATTTTGTCCTAAACTGTTAATTCTTATTCTGATAAATATTGGGTTAGGAGTCTTATGAAGTCACCTGCTTCTTGATATAATAGAATCCTGGAAATTCTGACTAAGCCCACTGGTGTAGTCTTGAGGGTTGACTATGTAATATCAGGTCAGCATTGAAGTGTTAATACTTTGAAGAATTATATATCAATTATACCTCAGTAAAAATATGTTTAAAAATGGTTTGAAGAACCTGGCTCAATTCTTTTTCCAGGAGGCTCTGAAACTGGCCTTCTTTGTTGAAGACACAAACTCTGATCTTTAGCTTATAGTAGAACTCTCAAGCAAGCATCTCAATAAAACAAAAACTATCTGTAGAAGACAGAGATGTTAAGTGACTGTGATTAGTTTATTACTTAGACCTTTCAAATAGGAAAGTCTGATGAGGCAACTGACAAGAAAATTCATCTCACACATTAGTAAGGTAATGCTCAAAATTCTGCAAGCCACACTTCAACAGTATGTGAACTGTGAACTTCCAGATGTTCAAGCTGGTCTTAGAAATGGCAGAGGAACCAGAGATCAAATTGCCAACAACCGCTGGATCGTCAAAAAAGCAAGAGAGTTCCAGAAAAATATCTATTTCTGCTTTATTGACTGTGCCAAAGCCTTTGACTGTGTAGATCACAATACACTGTGGAAAATTCTGAAAGAGATGGGAATACCAGACCACCTGACCTGCCTCTTAAGAAATCTGTGTGCAGGTCAGGAAGCAACAGTTAGAACTGGACATGGAACAACAGACTGGTTTCAAATAGGAAAAAGAGTATGTCAAGGCTGCATATTGTCACCCTGCTTATTTAACTTATATGCAGAGTACATCAATGAGAAATGCTGGGCTGGATGAAGCACAAGCTGGAATCAAGATTGCTGGGAAAAATAACAATAACCTCAGATATGCAGATGACACCACCCTTATGGCAGAAAGTGAGGAAGAACTAAAGAGACTCTTGAGGAAAGTGAAAGAGGAGAGTGAAAATTTGGCTTAAAACTCAACATTCAAACTCAATACCATGGCATCCGGTCCCATCACTTCATGGAATAGATGGGGAAACAGTGGGAACAGTGACAGGCTTTATTTTGGGGGGCTCCAAAATCACTGCAGATGGTGACTGCAGCCATGAAATTAAAAGACACTTACTCCTTGAAAGGAAAGTTATGACCAACCTAGACAGCATATTAAAAAGCAGAGACATTACTTTGCCAACAAAGGTCCGTCTAGTCAAGGCTATGGTTTTTCCAGTAGTCATATATAGATATGAGAGTTGGACTATAAAGAAAGCTGAGTGCTGAAGAATTGATGCTCTTGAACTGTGGTGTTGGAGAAGACTCTTGAGAGTCCCTTGGACTGCAAGGAGATCCAACCAGTCCATCCTAAAGGAGATCAGTCCTGAATATTCATTGGAAGGACTGACGTTGAAGCTGAAACTTCAATACTTTGGCCACCTCATGCGAAGAACTGACTCATTGGAAAAGACCCTGATGCTGGGAAAGATTGAAAGCGGGAGAAGGGGATGACACAGGATGAGATGGCTGGATGGCATCACTGACTTGATGGACATGAGTTTGAGTGAACTCCAGGAGTTGGTGATGGACAGGGAAGCAAGGCGTGCTACAGTCCATGGGGTTGCAGAGAGTTGGACACGACTGAGTAACTGAACTGAACTGATGACATGCAAAACAAAGATAATAAAGCCATGCCAAAAAATTAGACAAAATGTATCTAAGGGTAGTGATGAAGCTTGTTTTCAAAGACATCGTAAAAGTTACATCTCATTTGTAAAAATGAATGAATGAACATGATTTTTATATAATGCTTAAATATAGCTAATAACACTGACATATTATACTAATAAGGCTTGCCTGATGGCTCAGTGGGTAAAAATTCACCTGCAATGCAGGAGACACAGGAGACTCAGGTTCAATCCCTGGGTCAGGAAGATCTGGAGGAGGAAATGGCAACCCACTCCATTATTCTCACCTGGGAAATTCCAAGGACAGAGGAGCCTGGCGGCCTACAGCCCATGAGGTCACAAAGAGTCAGACATGACTAAGCACACAGCACACATTATATGAATATAATATAAAGAATTGTTGTTGTTCAGTCGCTAAGTCATGTCTGACTCTTTGTGACCCCATGGGCTGCAGCACACCAGGCTTCCCTGTCCTCCATTATCTCCCAGAGTTTGCTCAAGTTCATGTCCACTGATTCAGTGATGCTATTTAACCATCCTCTGCCACCTCTTCTCCTTTTGCCCTCAGTCTTTCCCAGCATCAGGGTCTTTTCCAATGAGTCAGCTCTTCACATCAGGTGGCCAAAGTATTGCAGCTTCAGCTTCAGCATCAGTCCTTCCAATGAATATGCACAGCTCATTTAAAATATTAGATGGTAAATGTACATTTTGGGGCAGAAACATTTTACTTACATAAGTGGTTACTTACTGCTACAAGCCATGAGAACAGAGTTCTTTTAAGAATTACTAAGGTAGGGGCTTCCCTGGTGGTCCGGTGGTTAAGAATCTGCCTTGCAATGCATGGGACAAGGGTTTGATCCTTGGTTGGGGAAGATCCCACATCCAACTAAGCCCACGAATCACAACTCCTGAGCCTGAGAGCTGAAACTACTGAAGCCCAAGCTCTCCAACAAAGAGAGGCCACTACAGTGAGAAGCCCACTAGTCACAACTAGAGAAAGCCTGGCCACAGCAAGGAAGATCCAGCCAAGGCAAAAATAAATAAATACATTTAAAAGTTAAAAACAAAATGTATTACTAATTAGCACTTTCATGGTGGTCCAGTGGCTAAGACTCTGCACTCCCATATCAGGCAGCTCATATTTGATCCCTAGTCAGGGAGCCTGGTGGGCTGCTGTCTATGGCTTTGCACAGAGTCGGACATGACTGAAGTGACTTAGCAGCAGCAGCAGCAGATATAGAAAGAGCTTATAGTTTCAGATCAGTAAAGTTAGAAAACAAATTCACACTGGTGCAGATATCCAATAGCTGTTCTTTGTATCAGATGGCGATGATCAATTCTATTGCACTGGACACAATCCATATCATTATGAACAAAAATCATTTGAATTATTATCAGTTTTCTACAACTTACAGTTTTAAAATAGCTTAAAGACGATAAAAGATGAACACCTAGATAATCTTTTTTGCCTATTTCAAAGCATTTTATAATTTATCTTGACTAAAGCAAGGGGAAAATATTCAAAATACAGTAACACAAACCAGAAAATTCAGCTATTTATGTGTAACATTCTAATTTTATAAACTTTCAAAATAAAGGCAGGTTTCAAAATAAAGGCATTTCTGAAGAATCTTTTGTGCAGAATTCCTTTATTAACTATAAAACTTTGTATTAACTAAAGCACATTCTCCACTACGTCTTGCTTCATTAGCCTGATTTGAATTACCCTACATATTTGAAAATAATTTTAAAAATTTGAGTAGGTCCTGACAGTTTTTCATTAATCCATCTTCCTATCTTTGGTTACTCTGTATTAGAATTAAAAATTTTAATTATTATCGTTAATCTCCTTCTTATATTTGTGAAAAGGAAATGATGGAACTAAACAATCACAGGAAATATTTTTACCCAAATTCTAAGTACCTGTAAAAATTACAGAGGAATCCTCCTGATGTTTGAATTAATAGTTTTAAGTATGTGTCAGGTGATTCTCCTTTGGAGAAGGAAATGGCCCCCCACTCCAGTATTCTTGCCTGGAGAATCCCATGGACAGAGCAGCCTGACAGGCTGCAGTCCATAGGGTCACAGAGAGTCGGACACGACTGAAGCTTTTAGCACACAGGTACACACAGGTGATTGCCTTTACTCTTAGCTTTTCAATCATGTGCTATTGCTGCCTATCTGTCATAAAAAGGGAAGTCGATTGTTAAAGAAAAGATCAAAAGTCCTTAATATTTATTGAGATTTTCCCCTTTTCAGTCAAGAATAGAAAACAAGCACTTTGGAGAGAAGAAAAAGCTATTTAGAAGTAGGAAACTTCCAGTAGTTTAAACCTTGATGTTTGCATTCACAGAATCTTTGTAGACTGTTCTCTACAAATGGTTACTGTCCTCTGCAGAGAAAAATCCTAGTCTAAACTCAATTAATTATACATTTTAAGACCTTTAAAATTCTTTAAAAAATTAAAAAATGGAAGTGGTAGGGTATATTTTAACAAGTAAAGACACTTACTATTTATTTAGCAATCCTATAGTATAATAGTTTCTTAGGTTTTGTTGCTGAGCACATTTTTAGTAAAGACTGAAACAAATAGAGAAGGAATTGGGAAACCTAACAATAAGAGGAAAGATTTCCTGGGGGAAAAAATAAGAAGGAAGAATGCAGTTTAAAATTGCCATAAGCTTTGGGGGATTCATTATCCCAGAAAAGATGAGCAGTTGTATTTGTCTTTAATCAGCTCTATTCATTGTGTTTTTCAGATTGATGATTACCCAGAATTTCTAAGTCCACCAGATAGAGAAACCAACCAACACATTCGTATCATTTATTATACAACTGTTTTTAAAAAAGTGTGTGAAAAATCTAAAGGTGTCAGGAAATTCTTATTTCCATTTCATCATGCCAATGTTAACAACAAAAAAGGTATGTAATATATTTCTTTAGGTGACATAAGAAAAGATACATTTCTATAGGAGATAAAAAGATAATGTTCTTTTTTCCTTCCCAGCTTTACTGAAATATGATTGACAAATTAAAATCTATGTATTGATATTTAAGGTGTACAGTGTGATATTTTTATATATGTATATCAAAGTGATCACTGTGAAGTGGTCACCACAGTCAGGCTAATTAATATGTCCATCACCACACAGTTACTTTTTTTGTTTGCTTTTTTTTTTGAAAACACTTGAGATCTACTCTCTGCAGATTTCAAATATACAGCATGTTGTTGTAACTACAGTCACCATGCTATACATTTCAGTCTCCAGGACTTATTTATCTTATAACTAAAATTCTGTAACCTTTGATGCACACCTACCTTTTTCCCATACCTCCACTTCCAAGTCCCACAATGGTAACCACCATTATACTCTCTGTTACTGTGAGTTCCTTTTTTAGATTCCACGCAAGTGAGATTATGCAGTATTTACCTTTCTGTGCTGGCTTATTCGCACAATGTCTTCCAGGTTCATCCATGTTGTTGCAAATGGCAGAATTTCCTTCGTTTTAGAAGCTGGACAATACTACATTGTGTGTGTATATGTATACATATATACACATACATATATACATACACAGGCTTCCCAGGTGGCACAGTGGTAAAGAATCCACCTGCCAATGCAGGAGATGCAGGAAACGCACGTTTGATCCCTGAGTCAGGAAGATCCCCTGAGTATGAAATGGCAACCTGCCTCTGTATTCTTGCCTGGAAAGTTCCATGGTCAGAGGAGCCTGGAAGGCTACCATCCATGGGGTCACAGAGTCAGATAGGACTGAGCGACTAAGCATGCACACGTGCACGCGCGCGTACACACACACACACACACACACACACACACACACTGCATTTTCTTTATCCATTCATCTATTGCCAGACACTTAGGGTATTTACCATTCTTGACTGTGTGTGCTCAGTTGCTAAGTCATGTCCGACTTTTTGTGACCCCATGGACTGTGGTTCAACAGGCTCCTTTGTCCATAGATGCCCCAGGCAAGAATACTGGAGTGGGTTGCTACTTCTTTCTCTGGGGGTCCTTACCAACCCAGGGACTGAACTCACACCTCTTGCATCTCCGGGGGTACTTACCAACCCAGGGACTGAACCCACACCTCTTGCATCTCCTGCATTGGCAGACAGTTTCTTTATCACTGAGCCACCTGGGAAGCCCCATTACACAATTCTTGACTACTGTAAGTAATTCTGCTACGAACATGGGAGTGCAGATATCTCTTTGAGACAGTGATCTTATTTCCTTCAGATATATACCCAGAAGTGGGATGGCTTTTATTTTTAATTTTTTTGGGAACTTCCATACCATTTTCCAGAATAGCTGTACTAACTTACATTCCCTCCCAACAATGCATGAGGGTTCTCTTTTTTTGCATCCTTGCTAACACGTGTTATCTTTTGACCTTTTGATAAGTCATCCTAGCAGGTGTGAGGTGACAGCACACTGTGGTTTTGACTTGCTTTTCCCTATGATTAATGATGTCAAGAAGATTCAGTTCTTTACACTGAGGATAAGCTGACTATCCATGATCAGCAGCATAGTGCCTGGGCTTAGTTTGCCATGAGTAGAGAGGAAGGAAAGAAAGAAAAGTATGGAAGAAAGAAAAGGAGGAAGGAAAATAAAAGAAGAAAGAAAAAAAGAGAGGAAAGTGTTTTCACTAAATATTGGTTAAAAAAAAGAATGAGTTAGTCTCTGAATTCCCTTTGGTCAGTGCTTGTTTGATTTTAGTAACCTTATCAACAATCAGGGATTTTAATAAAAAACCTGGTGAAGAAGTGCAGGGGGTAACCAGAAAGATTGTGAGGGGGTAACCAAAAAGACTGTGAACACCTGGCTTTAGGAAAACTCCTTATAGTTATCTCTCTGAACCCTGGGCTTTTTACCAGCAAGGGAGTCACCAGCCCTGCCTTGATAATTGTGGTTTATTAACAGCATTCACTCTTCATTCAAAAATAGTGGTTGGAAATCTGTTCCCAAGAATGATTCACATGTCATTTTAGATCTTGTTTTTAGGGAGCTCAGTGTGTGATTTTCCAGTTGTGCTTAAGGAGATCCAAATGATCTAGAGAAAGGGAGGTGGGGAGTCTGGACTCCTGGCACTCATCGGGCTCAACCCCAGAGCAGCCTTGCTAGAAGCAAGGTTTCACACTTTGGGCCCTTCCCAAACATTTGTCATGGAGAAGTTTTAAAAATTCAAGGGTGACTGGATTAAAATAGACTATATAGTTCAGCATGACACTGCTTACTTTCTTGGTCTAATTTTGTGCATGAAAAATATACACATATATATGTATTTGATATATGTATATGAAATGTACATGTATACAAAGGAGTCCTTTAAAGTATCCATCCCTATAATTGGGAGCTGGTGAAAAGCAGAAAAAAAGGCATAGACTTGGGACTCAGTTAAGCCAGATGTGCATACTGGTTCTCAGCTTTCCCAGCTGTGTGACTCTGCAAATCACTCAAGTTTTTTGTGAGCCTCAGTGTCCTCGTCTCTGTTACTAGCGTCACGAGGTCATTGTATTATGTGAAATCATGTGGCCAGGGCTGGGCACACAGCAGGAAAGTAGGCAGCTGTGAAGACTGCATGCTTGGCATGGAGGGAGAAAGAAAGATCCATGGTGGCTCACTGGATAGGCCCTTCTAGCATCTAGCCAGTGTACCCAGACCAACCCGTACCAGCCTGTTCACTCTTCACTGGACTCCACTCAAAATCAGGGTCAACCTCTTGGAATACTGAATAGCTACTAAGTGTGAGAAAAATGTCCAGTGTTTGTACACTGTCCTGGATAAGGACCTTACCACATCGACACTCCAGAGCATGGCGACAGTTTTTAAAAGTTGCTCTAATTAGCAAACTTGTTAAATCCCTGGTTGCTCTCCAGGTCTCCTGTCACACTAATTAGGATATCTAACTGGTGTTGGTTGCCTTAAATGCATATTTATCCTTGTCCACAAGCATAATTATTCTTGGCTTCTTTTCCCCTAACACGTATAAGAGGAAAACATGCATTAAAGAAGCCAATTATAGGTAGAAGTTTTATGAAATTTAGATTCCTAGAAACTTTGCAAATGATGTTAAAAACAGTGAAGAGTCTTTAAAAACGTATCCTTTGTTCACACACATATTCATGGAATGACACCTCTCCCCTCCTCTCCTTTGTTTTCATCTCCAAAGGTACCATCTGACACTTTGGCAAAGAGATTTTCAAAAACACAAAACTACTGCTGTTTCATAAATACATACGTACACATACATAGCACACACTGGAGGATAAAAAACATGCCCCCTTTCCAGCAAGTCAGCACTGATGTGCTCCGATTCCTGGGTTAGGTATTGCTCTGTGCACGGGACCCCAGTGGTTCACCTCCTGGACATTCTGTAATATGTAATTCTGAAGCAAGAGATACGCTCAAACCTATCTAAGCATCTATTTGACAGTAGTCATTACTAGAGTCCTTCATGTTAATAATGATGATGCCATGCCTAGAGAAGCCGCTCACATTAATTACTGAGTATTTAAATAAAGATAATTATTAGAACTCCAAATCTCTTGGGTGAAAGCCTAGGGAATATTTGTGTCATGTGGTAAAGGTGCTCACACTCCAATCAAGTAGATCATCTTAACAAAGGAAGCTCAAAATTGCAGATCATTTATAATATAAATACTGAGTTTAATCACCATATTTTAAAGCAGGATTTCTAATTAGGCCCAACTTTTCTGGAGCTACAAAGAGGTTTTTCTCTATAGTACACATGTATACCTGTATGGGCCACAGTTAGCACTCTGAATTGCACATTTTATGGCAACCCATTCCAGTATTCTTGCCTGGAGAATCCCATGGATAGAGGAGCCTGTGGACTACAGTTCATAGGGTTGCAAAGAGTCAGACACAACTGAAGCGACTTAGTATGCACACACATATGGTTGGATGAAGGGCATGATTAGTAAACCCTAAATGAACAATCTTGGTGATAGCAGAGTGACAGTGGTGAGCTGCATTAACAGTAAGAGCTCTAGAATGAATGGGGTTATTAATGCCCATTAGTTTCAGATACATCCTGGAAGAGCACTGCCCAACAGAACTCTCTGCAATGATGGAGTTGTTCTCTATCTAGTCTAATTATGTCTAAACGGTACCCGTCAGCTTCCTGTGGCTGTTGAGGACCTGAGATGACTAGTGCTACTAACTGAATTTTAGTTAATTTTAATGTTAACAGCCACAGGTAGCTCATGGCTACCAAACTGATCACTGCAGTTCTAGAATCATGGAAAGGACCTTAAAGGTTTTAGTGGCATATTTTGAAACACTGGCATAAAGTGAAGTATACTAATCCCCAAACCAGAACAAGACACAATAATTTAATGAAACAAAAACAGAATCAAAGTTTTTTATATGTGTGTGCATATGTATACATGTGTATGTGCATAATTTTTATTTTAAACCTAAAACCTAGATGTTTTTTAAAACTAGTGATGTGGGGTAAAGCCAAAACAACAAGACACTGATGAGTCTCTTAGGTTAAGTGGATAACTTTTTAAAAGAAAAAATTTTGGCTGCTCCATGCCGCATGTGGGATAAAAGCTCCCCGACCAGGAATGGAACCCATGCCCACTGCATTGGGAGCACAGACTCCTAGCCACTGGACTGCCAGGGAAGTCTCTGGATAATTTTTATCAATACATAAGCTTGTTGGTCTTCCCCACAGGAATAGGATTTGACAAATATAATCAAACCTCCTACAGGCAAAACAGCAGGTTTGTTCTTTTTGGCATGTCGCTTATGAAAGTATTCCTCAGCTGACCAGCACGATGTACCATCAGACACACACTGTGCTGAACGACTGAAGGACTTCCTACCTAAGCAACTGAAGAAGATTGAAGACTGCTGGTTCACACGAGATAACACAGGGGCAGATCTCTCTATTATCTGTATTCAGGCTGTCTTGTCTTTATTGCCAGTATAGCCTTGCCGGGTTCCAGTCACTGGCATCCAGGAGACCAGACATCCCACCAAGTGCTGAAACACAACTCTAGCCATACTTCATTTCTCAGTGGAGAACAGATGATCCTAAGTTCAGCCACTCCTTGTTACAAATTAAAAAGCTAATATAGAGAGGCAGGGACATTGACACTAAAGTTTTGTCACAACCTCTTAGTGTCTTCATACACAAAAAGAGAAAGTCCAAGTTCGGTTGGTGAACTTGGATGAAATCAGGTTTAAGAGACAACTTGAGCCTCGCTAGGCACAGGCTGACTGTAGGCAGTATCAGCTTCTTAGTGAAGCAGCCCCAGCACTCTTGCCCCGTCCAGCACGCCAGCAGTGCTGTACTCTGTCTCCATTTCTCCAAGCTGCCTGTTTCTGGGTTAGGTACTGCTCTGTAAATATGACTCCTGTGGCTCACCTCCTAGATATCCTGTAACATGTAGTCCTGAAGAAGAGATAGGCTCAAACTTGTCTGACCCCTAGGCTACAGGGGTTCTACTAATATGTTCTACTTAATTCTAGCAAAAACCAAAGGTGTTTTTGTATCACATTGAGTACCAAATTTGTGAAATGCCTACTATTTCAAGCGCCTGTGATGACTGGGGTCCTAAACACGTATTCAGTTCAGTTCAGTCGCTCAGTCATGTCCAGCTCTTTGCGACCCCATGAATCACAGCACGCCAGGCCTCCCTGTCCATCACCAACTCCTGGAGTTCACTCAGACTCACGTATTAGTAAAGGTTATTAGCTTGCAAGTACAAATAATTTGATTCTGCCTTAATGCCAAAGACAATTTATTGAAAAGATTTTGGAGCCTCTTAGGGAATCCAAAGGGAGAAGAGAAGAGCCAAATAGTGGAAGAAACCCGGGGGCCTGCTCCAGGGACTGAATAGCCTGTGAGGAGCCTTCCTTTAGGGTTCAGGCAGCCCAAGCGCCACAACTACTGAGCCTGAGCAACAACTAGAGAGTCCGTCTGCCGCAATGAAAGATCTGCATGAGACAGCTAAGACTCAATGCAGCTAAATAAACAGAGTCATCAGATCAGTACCTGTAACTCTATAAGCTCAATCAAACGATGTAATTAATGACCAATTAACTTTTCTTTTTTCCTTAGTCAAAGAAGAGAATAATGGGCCTGTCTTTTGGAGAGGCAAAAAAGCTAACAGTCTGAATGAATCCATTTTCAGGTGAGATTGTTGGTTTATGTTTTTAGCTTGCTGACCAAAATTTATTTTACATTTAAATTGGCTTTTTAAAGTGCTTTTAACTCTACTAAAATCTTCGAATTGAGTTCTGTTTATCTCATATACATAATTATGAAGGTATTTGGGGAAGCTTTCTTCTAAATTCAAATCTAGTTAGTTATAAACTATAAATTTTCCCATTTCAATGGAATATACAGTGTCTCAATATAAGTAAGTGATTAAAATCAAATTTGAAAACACCTGAACTCTGATTCTGTGTAGTAGGAAGTTGGTCCCTGTAATAGATACAACAATGAATAAGATATAGTTCCTACCCTTGAGAAGCTGATTCTAACCAGGACATATGATATTTGCATAAGTGAAGATACTGCAGAGTACGCATGCTAAGTGTCCTCAATGAGTTTGAACAAATTGTCAGAGAGATTTAATGAGGAGAAAGGTTTTATTCAGTTTGGGGGAGGAGTCAAGATGTCAGGTGACAGCTGAAGGAATCACACATGGTGATTCAGATATTGCAGCTGTGGGAATGGTAGAAGCTATGATAGAAACAGGAAAAAAAATGGAACGTGTAAATTTAAAAAGGAGTTTCCTAAGCTGCACAATTCAAAGTATGGTTCTATTACACACTTTAAGTATCTAGACACTAGAAGGAGGAGGGGAGCATAGGAGTCTAAGAGCTCTGATTCAGGGGATGACAGGCAGGGGGAAAATTAAGGTGTGTTGGGGCCCTGAAAGTCAGGTATGACATGGGGGGAATAGTCAGGTTAGGAAAACACTGTAAAATGCTGCAAAGAAAAAGTGAACTCCTACTTGGGAAGTACACACAGACCTGTAGTGCACCATGCTGTGTAATAACTCAGGATACTGGGGAGGGTCCTTTTCCCACTGTACTTACTCTCATACCTTCTCTCGCTGCACAATGATGTACAAAGGTCTTCTAAACCTTAATGTCACTATTATAACTTTTTTCCCTCACCAAAAGAAAAAGTATTGGTTTAGGAAGCCTGGCTTGTGTCAGATAAGCTTAGAGGAGCATGATTTGATCTAAATCCATGTGATAAGAAGCCATGTTCTAAGAGGTTGCAATTCCATTGTTACCCTGAGCATCATAAGTTACTAGATTCTTGGAGGAGGGGTCTCTGCCTTCCTATCTCAAGGCACTAAGTGATGTTCCTAACACGGCTTGCGTAACTGGAAGTATTGAGGGAGGAGCCGTGCCAGTGGATAGCCCCACATGCTCTCAGATTCAACATTCTTCATTTCACATTTGATGTACAGTGTCCTAATTTTTCTAGACCACTCTGATAGCCTCATTAGCTTCTTCCATTTTAGAAAAATTAAAGAGATTTAGAAGTAATGTATGTTGTTGTAGGTTATCTTGGAGGTTAGAACTCTGTTAAAAGTGGCTGATGTCCAACATAGGTTAAAAGGGGAATTTAGGCAATATTGGAATTAGAGGGCAATGCATGTTATTCAATATTCATTCAGTAGATATATATAGATATAAATGTAGATCCATCTATCTTACCTGTTAAATCTGGTATATTCTATTTGTTGGGCTCTGTGATTGATTTCAGATGTACAACAGTGAGAAAAATCAGCAAAAGTTAGAAACCACAGCACAGTAATGTAGGAATGGTAAGCATGAAGTTGGATTAGGCATACCTGGAACTGGGGACTTGAGTGCCACAGAACCTTGTCTCTGTCTCCTGGGATGTTTGTGGATCAGCTTCATTTTCTTTCACTGAATAACATGTCCTCTTTGGGACAGCAAAGTCAACAGCTGTCTTAAATTCACTTTTTACTGCTCCCACCACCACATGGTGGCTAACTCACATACTTTCTTGCACCAAATTTAAAAATCCTGGGACCTCCCCGGTGGTCCAGTGGTTAAGAGTCTGCCTGCCGGTGCAGGGGACACAGGTTTGATCCCTGGTCTGGGAACTAAGATCTCACATGCCACGGGGCAAGTAGGCCTGTGTGCCAGAACTACTGAAGCCCATGTGCCCTAAAGCCTGTGCTCTGCAACAACAGAAACCACAGCAACGAGAAGCCTGCATGCCTCTATTAGAGAAAACCCACGCACAGCAACGAAGAGCCTGAGAGCTTCAATGAAGACCCACCACAACCAAAAAAAAAAAAAAAAATCCTGGAAGTCTCTGATGCCTAGTTTGAATAAATGATTCGCTGCTGAAAATATCCACCATAACCAAGAGGTTTAAAAACATGGCAGGTTCTGTGCGCTCCATGTATGGAGGAGAGGAGTGAAAATAGGTCGGGGTATACATAATTGTCTAGGACTACCATCTTCGTCATTAAACATTTGAGTCAAAAGTGTAAACAAAAGGCAGGCTATGATAAACACTAATTAGAGGGCTAAAGAATGTTATCGTGTAGAGGGCTGTGAAACACCTCTGTGGTATAAAGTTTTAGGCCTAATTATGAGAAGCTGCAGGTCACAAGAAGGAAGCAGTTATCTTGGGACATCAGACTGACATAAATATGATTACTTTTCAAGGTAATAGTAAACAACAGACCTTTTAACACCTGAGGGATGGAAAACAGACTAGCGATGATCTCTGATAATGAGATTCAGTACTTCGGTTTCTCTATCTTTAGTATAGCTTCATTAGTGGATAGTTCTATGTACTCAGACATTTTACAGGAGAAAACCCAAGCAGATGTCTCCTCAAAACGGTCCTTGAGGAAAAGTTTATTGTGACCTACTTAAGAGTCCCCTAAAGCTGGCGGGGAAAAGACTGCCTATTGCTTGCACATATAAAAGGAAAACAGAGATCAACAGAACATTTTTACAGTGCTGGCACAGAGTCAGATTTATATAAATTCAACTGAGTTCACCCTGAATAATCCAAAAGGAAAAGAGTGACAGTGCTTAGCCTTCATTCTAGATCTGCTCAGCTTATACCCACTAGGGTGGATTTTGATCTAAACTTACATCTGTTTATAGCCTCTACTAATATCTAGCTCATGGAGGCTTAAAAGCAGACTTTCTAACCATAGGGCATGGCAAGTAGAAGGATGAACTGAAGAAACCGATCTGTTTAATAAACAGAATTCACCCGGGTTCAGTCCCTGGGTTGGGAAGATCCCCTGGAGAAGGAAATAGCAACCCACTCCGGTAGTCTTGCCTGGAGAAGCCCATGGACAGAGGAGCCTGGGAGGCTACAGGCCATGGGGTTGCAAGAGTCAGACATGACTGAGTGACTGAACCACCACCACATGACAGAGGTGACCACCTTGGCATCCTTATGATTTGAGAATGTGCAGCACTTAATATCATTAGCAAAATAGAAGGGAAAAAGACAATCAAGAAGTTGAACCTTATATCTTTCTCTAAGAAGAAACATTTCTTGGCAGAAACTAGAAAAAGGGAGCTGTGTTATTCTTTTCTGCATAGTAGAGAAAAACACAGAGGCTCAGTAGTCACACTGGATAACCTCAAGTCTGAACTCTGTCTTGGACTATTTCACCTTACCAGGGCTTCACTCCTCATTGTAGGATGAGGCTCACAATGGTGCCTATCCCACAGGGATGATACATAAAGAACTAAATCACGTACGGTTGACCCTTGAACAACACAGGTTTGAACTCTGTGGGTTTAATTATATGCATATTTCTTTAATAGGTACGTAATACAGTCCTACACAATCCTCAGATATGGAACCTTGGATACAGAGGGGTGACTCTAAAGTGTTATGTGTTGATTTTCAACTGTGCAGAGGGTCAGCGCCCCAACCTCATGTTGTTCAAGGGTCAACTGTACATGTAAAGTGCTTGAACTGTGTGTGACATTTAGTAAATCCCTATTAAACTTAGCTCTGTTGTTATTGCTAATTATCTGTAAGTCAGTCACTAAACAATAATCTATTCGGCATCCTCAGAATCCTGATCAAGTCTTGGAACAGAAAAACTTCCCTCTTTTCTACTCTCACTAATAATATGGTATTTACAGAATAAAAATGCTATTGTGTGGGCTTCCCAGGTGGCTAAGTGGTAAAGAATCTGTCTGCCAGTGCAGGAGAGGAGTTCAATCCCTGGTCTGGGAAGACCCCACATGCTGAGAAGCAACTAAGTCGGTGTGCCACAACTACCAAGCCTGTGCTCTAGAGCCCCGGAGCTGCAACTCCTGAGCCCATGTGCCACAACTGCTGACGCCCGTGCACTAGAGCTTGTGGTCCACAATAGGAAAAGCTGCCACAATGAGAAGCCTGTATACTACAACTGGACCGTAGCCCCTGGTTGCCACAACCAGAGAAAAGCTCACGCAGCAATGAAGACCCAGCACAGCCAAAGTTAAAATAAGTAAATACTTTCTTTAAAAGCTAATAAAAAATGCTATTGTGCAATAATTTGGCATGTGTGTGTGCTAAGATGCTTCAGGCATGTCGGACTCTTTTCAGCCCTGTGGACTGTAGCCTGCCAGGCAGCTCTGTCCTTGGGATTCTCCAGGCAAGAATACTGGAGTGGGTTGCCATAAAATATACTATTCAGAGTGCTAACTGTGTTGAATATTATGTTATGTGACTCTGGGTCACATGATGAGTTTGTTACTGGTGACTGCCAGCCTCTTGATTACACTTAAATACTGATAATTGCTTTCCAGTTTTGAATTATTTTACATAAAATTGCTTATAGTCCACCAATTCTGCTTTAGTAGAGCCTTCATGGGGAATTTTTTAATTCAGGAGAGCTGAAATTCTACATCTTAAGATCTAGGCCTATATAATTTTTTTTATGGAAGAATCATTGCTCTTTATTGTTCTGCTTGTTTTTTCTATTTTGTACATTAATCTGACTACTTCCTTGAATAGGTGCTTTGCTCTCTATGAAAACTAAATTCCCCATTTTCGTATTTAACTTCTTTCTCTTCCTTCTTAAGAGTTTTTACAATCAAATAATTATTTTTGTGTGTTTGATTTTAAAACTTTTGAAAAAGATGAGAAAGAAGCTAAATAAATTCTACTTACCATTTTCCTCATTTCTTGATAGAATCAATATGCTAGCATATATGTACTCTGTATTCTTAGTCAACCTTGCATCTAATGGATTTTTCTGAAGCTGTTTAATGTTGCCTGTTGCTTTTTGGACTGTGGCTTTAACTTGATGGTTTCAGCCTCAAGGAGTGAATGTGGCTGTGTTTGATGTGGAGGGGGAAAAGGAGAAAAGTCATTTGTGCATAATTTTGATCTTGGAGTTATCTTTTCCAGTTCTCTCATTGCTTACTCCTTTATGGCTGGGCTCTCCCTAGAGATACATAATCAGCTCATTAGAAAAACACTTGACTTTTAGCAACCTAGTACTATAAATATGAAGTCGACTAGTGTGGAAATTCAAGGTTCTAGAACTCTTGCTTAGTAATGAACTACTCTTTAATCAGACTACTAAGAGCAGGTATTACTGAATTTTAAATGAAAAATACAGTTTAGCTTTACGGTTGGCTTGCTTAATTGGTGAAGCTATAATGTCTATGGCATTTTAATTTATGCTGTCAAAAAGGTAATCCTTGTTAGAAACTCTTTTAACTCTCTAAAATAATAAATTTTTCATACAACTGAATAAATTACAGTCACTTCAAGTGGACCTTTCTGTAATTACCTGAAATCATTTTGCTGACCTTTAAGATCAGTTCAGTTCAGTCGCTCAGTTGTGTCCAGCTCTTTGCAACCCCATGGACTGCAGCATGCCAGGCCTCCCTGTCCACCACCAACACCCGGAGCTTACTCAAACTCATGTTCATTGAGTCGGTGATGCCATCCAACCATCTCATCCTCTGTTGTCCCCTTCTCCTCCTGCCTTCAACCTTTCCCAGCATCAGGGTCTTTTCCAGTGAGTTAGTTCTTTGCATCAGGTGGCCAAAGTACTGGACTTTCAGCTTCAGCATCAGTCCTTCCAATGAATATTCAGGACTGATTTCCTTTAGGATGGACTGGTTGTATCTCCTTGCAGTCCAAGGGACTCTCAAGAGTCTTCTCCAACACCAGAGTTCAAAAGCATCAGTTCTTCAGTGCTCAGCTTTCTTTATAGTCCAACTCTCACATCCATACGTGACTACTGGAAAAACCATAGCTCTGACTGGACGGACCTTTGTTGGCAAAGTGATGTCTTTACTTTTTAATATGCTGCTTAGGTTGGTCATAGCTTTTCTTCCAAGGAGCAAGCATCTTTGAATTTCATGGCTGCTGTCACCATCTGCAGTGATTTTGGAGCCCCCCAAAATAAAGTCTGTCACTGTTTCCACTGTTTCCCCATCTATTTGCCATGAAGTGATGGGACTGGATGCCATGATCTTAGTTTAACATAAGTTGTGCCTAAAATGAGCATTTTAACCTAATTTCATAACATTATCTAACATATTCTGTGCACTGGCTATTTAATTCAATTCCCATAGAGAAAATTTTAGAAAATATCATCTATAAGAATAAAGAAAAACTATCACTTTTTGAGCACTTGTATGTTCATACGTGTATGTGCACGTGCATATATGTACACATATGTAAAGTCAGTGGAAGAGGGAGCTGAGAGTTGAATGTCAGCCTAGTTCATAGCATTGTACAGATGATGAATGAATTCTACACCTGTTTTAAATTAAGAACAAATAAAAACAAAGTGGTTTCCAACTTTCATAGAGGTTCCAGTCTCGTAAGGGAGACAAGAAAAATTAATATAAAATGATAAACCAGCAATTCAAGACAAAATAGGGTAATATTAATAGCTAGTACCTACTGAGTGGTTAATAGCTAGCATCTATTGAGTATTGCATGTATTTTCTTACTTAATCCTCACAGAAACCCAATGAGATGGTTCTATTGGTTCCTATTTTAAAATTAGGAAATTAAGGCTTAGGTCAGTCAAAGTCACATAACTACTGAGTGGCAGAGCCTGGAAACTTGGATCTCATATTCTGCAACTTCTTAGCCTCTGCCACTTGCTTCCTTGGGCTGCAGAGAAAAGAAGTGGGTCATGGTGAGCTGGAGAGAACAGGGAAGACAAAAGATGGGACAAAAGATTGATTCTGAAAAAAGCTGCTGATGCTATTGCAATGATATTGGAAAAATCAGAAGAGTATTAGCAAAACATGAGTCAAAGAAAACACCCTTTAAGAAAATCTCTCGTCACATCTCTCCATATGAATAGTTTTTTCTTTATGGTATCCATCAGAAATGCACAATGAAAGAACAATCAAGTTTCAAAACTAGAATGAAAAGTCCTTTCACTAGGAGTATTGGGCTCTGTGAAGGACAGGCATAATGCTTTAGATGTAAAAAAAAAAAAAAAACCTCTTTAAATGATATAGGGTAGATTCTATTTCGGAAAGCAGGAGTATATGCTAAAGAATTGTACCATAACTCCTAGCAGGTAAGAGTAAATCGCTCCTTTCTCCTAACAAGCATTCCCTTTATGTGAAGACTTTTCCTTTCAGACTCGAACTGCTGCAATGGGCCACTGGGTTCTCTCTTTGTTCCTTTCTGTTAAATTCTGAATATTATGTTTAACTATAAATTCTACCTGACAGGTACCACCAGGAGAGCAGCACAGCATCCAAGGACTCAACTCTCGGCCCTCCTTCAGACCTGAAGAAGCTGTCCCTTCATGGCCAAAGAGCTGGTGGACCCTTACCTAACCCTTCCTGGAGAAGTTGTCAGCTCACATCAGCCAGTAGCAAAGCTAGTGGGCCATTTTGTATAACAGACACAAAAGAACCCCAGGGGCTTTCAGATCACAAAGACTCTCTAAGTGAAATCCCTTTCAAGTGCAATGGAAACGGAAATGAGTTTTACTTAGGAAATTCCACCCTGGCTTCCCCTTTACAGAGCAACCCAAATCTAGAGAAAAAGGAGTCAGAACTTCATTTGTATGTTATTTCCACAACATCATCAATATTTCTGCACTTAAAAAGTTCATGGAACAATTATATTATAGTAAGTGCCCTCCTAAGTTAATCTTGCCTTGAGGATTATTTTTTAGGATAGGCTTCCCTGCTCTTCCTCCCCATTTTGGAAGCTTAACCTTGGGATTTAAGATAGTGAAAGACACAATGCACTGGACAATTAAGGAGATGACTTTATCAGGCTACTGCAATAGGGAAAATGCTCGTTAATGAAAAGTGTCTTAAAGAAAAGGAGATGGGCCTGAGGTTTCATGAGGCAGGTATCAAATAGGGGAGTTGGCTGTAAGTCTCGTGGGAATCAGTGAGGAAGGTTGGAGATAGGTCTTATTTTGGAATATTTGTGAGCAGTGTGGGTTTTTTACAGTTAGCTGGGGTGATTTCTCAGGCTTCCCAGGTGGCGGTAGTGGTAAAAAACCTGCCTGCCAGTGCAGGAGATTTAAGACACACAGGGCAGGAGATTTAAGACACACAGGTTCGATCCCTGGTCGGGAAGATCCCCTGGAGGAGGGCATGGCACCCCACTCCAGTATTCTTGCCTGGAGAATCCCATGGACAGAGGAGCCTAGTGAGCTATGGTCCATAGCGTTGGAAAGAGTTGGACACAATTGTAGTGACTTAGCACGCACACAAGGGGTGATTTCTTAACCATTCAGCTTTCAGTGAGGACAAAGCTCAACACTGTCAATATGTTTCATTATTTCTTAGCTGTACTACTGAAAGTAGGCTAGTGGGTCCTGGCTTATGTCCTTTATTTTATAAATGAGGAGACTGAAGCAAAAAAAAAAAAAAAATTCTAAGTAATCCCCTGGAGAAGGAAATGGCAACCCACTCCAGTATTCTTGCCTGGAGAATCCCATGGACGGAGAAGCCTAGTAGGTTACAGTCCATGGGGTCGTAAAGAGTAGGACACGACTGAGCGACTTCACCTCACCTTACTCAACATTGTATAGTAAGTTTAGAGGCAAGAGTCAGAACTCTCATTTAGTAATCTTTTTATAACGCCAGGATCAGTTTTATAATATGACTATTTTTAGTTCCCTTCAGTGATATATAATTTTTATTACTGATCTTTGAATATAATAATGTTGAAATGAAAGTCACTCAGTTGTGTCCAACTCTTTGCAACCTCACAGACTATACAGTCCATGAAATTCTCCAGGCCAGTATACTGGAGTGGGTAGCCTTTCCCTTCTCCAGGGGATCTTCCCAACCCAAGGACTGAACTCAGGTCTGCATTGTGGATAGATTCTTTACCAGCTGAGCCACAAGAGAAGCCCAAGAATACTGGAGTGGGTAGTCTATCCCTTCTCCAGCAGATCTTCCCAACCCAGGGATTAAACCCAGGTCTCCCGCATTGTAGGTGGATTCTTCACCAGGTGAGCCATAAAGGAAGCCCTTCTGAGTAAAAAGATTCTTTCATAATAATGTTAAGAGGTATGAAAGACTCTTATCACTCAGAAGAAGCTAGGAAGGAGGGGTTTTATAAGTGGCCCCGAATTTGGAAGACTGCAAGGCAACTCTAGTTTTTTTCTCATAGCACAGTTCAGAATATTTTATGTTTAAATTAAATGTTAAATGTTTAAAATTCATCTTAAACAGCTTTCTCCAAATTAAGAATGTATGTGAATCATAAGTAGAGGGAAAATCTTGATCTCTTAAAAGAAGGCCTTATATATGACTCTTTGCGACCCCATGGACTGTAGTCTACCAGGCTTCTCTGTCCATGGGATTTTCCAGGCAATAATCCTGGAGTGGATTGCCATTTCCTTCTACAGGGGATCTTCCCAACCCAGGGCTCAAACCCGGGTCTCCTGCACTGTAGACAGATGCTTTACCGTCTGAGCCACCAGGGAAGCAACCATATATTCTAATAGAAAATCCAAAACTTAATTGACTTTTAAAAATCTGCCTAAATATTTCAAAATAACTGTTTATGATTCCAGAATTAAACTAACTCCTAGTTTTAAGTACTACTTTAAAATTCTGCAGTAGAGGCCTGCTTGGGGTAAATCAGATGGGCCAACTCATAGCCCTTCTGATGATAAAAGCAACAAGAAGTAACTACCATGTAGTGTTATTATCAATGTTATTAACTGTGCTGATGCTTTCTGTATATTAACTCATTTAATCTGTACAATAGTCCTATGAGGTAAGACTGTTATTCTCATCTTATAGATGAGGAAACTGAGGTATAGGGAAGTTAAATATATTCAAGGTTATACAACTAACACAGAACTGGGCTTTGAACCCAGATAGACTGATTTTTTTTCGATGCACTGAAATACTGTGGATGGAGGGGTTATCGTTATGAGTTGGCAGACATTATTATTAAACAACATTCTATCCCTTGAAAGAAGGAAAACAAGTAAGCAAATATTTCATATACAAATGATGAATCAATTAGGTTACCATTTATTCTAGTGAAAATGGTATTAACTCAATATAAACATTTTAAAAAGTGTGACTTTTTTTGTGACATTATTGGATTCTCTAATTAGGGTGGTTACCCTTGGTTAGTCTTGGCTATCTTCATAGATTTTAGGAAATGGAAAAAAAAATTTCCTAAATCAGTCAGACCTATCTTATGTAACTGATCTGTTGCATCTGAGATTTCTTTCCTGTTGAGGTATGGAAATGCTCCTGGGAAAAGACATCTTAACTCTGTATACTTTCAGGTAAAATTAACCTAAACCATCCAGTTAGAAATTAGCACTCATTCTGATTTTAAGGGTTTCCAAAGAGTTGTCTCTGTAAGACATTTTATCTGTAAATTTTACCAAAAGTAATTATGATCTCTGTTGTTTAGCATCTCAAATTCTACAAAGACAAAATATGGCAATTCTTTGCCCTTATGTTGTGAAGATAACTGCTAGAAAGCTAAATAACTAAGGAGTATTCTCAAATTAAAATTCTAGATTTAAGGCAAGGATAAATTTGGAGAGGAAAAAAGGGCAGCTTTTTTTAAAAAAGAAAAACATAGAATGATGACAAAAATAGTAAGACAAACACATAATTCCCCCCTACACACACACCTACCACCATACTCTGTTTATAAGGAGTAAGACAGGAGTTGCTTGGAACTGTAAATCAGAAATATTTCAGAAATCCCTTCTGACCTGTTAAGCCTCAAAATAAACAAAAAATTATTTAGAGAACTTGGCAAACATTACATGCCAGTTTGTTTTAAGACCCCGAATGAATGGGAAATGGCAACACTAATGATTTAAGGAAAAAATAACCCCATTAAAGGGGGAACAGGTAACAAAATTATTGTATATCTTGGCAATGTAATACTGTAATTATTAAAAAGACTGAAGTAAATCTATATATATAGATAAGAAGAACTGTCCACTATGTATTAAGTGAAAAAAAGACCCCAGATTAATATGTGATATGATGTGGCTAGTATTAAATATTATAAATATATATCATCTAATGTGTAAATATTATAAATGTATGTTATAATTAATATGTTTTATCTGCCTGAAAGAATATAAACCAAACCAACAACAGCAAGATGTTTTGAAAATTGAGACAGAAGGGGTAGTGAGGGATAGAGAACTTTTTATCATTTATACATTTCTGTACCGTTTGATGTTGATACAATGAGCAAGTGTTATGTTTAAAACTTTTAAAAAAACTACTAAGGAAAAATTCTCTATGGTATTATCAAATACTGGAATGAGTCACAAATCATGTACTGTAGAAGGGATTAAAGAATAGATATGATATTGACTAGAAGTAAGGGGAATTGATTTTCAGTCAACAAAAATTCTAACTATTTCCACTTTTTTCCTCTTTCAGAAAGCTACTCTTTTACAAGATCCCCTATATGTTAGTGAGCTCAGTCCTGCTCCTGGAAGTCAAAAGCCATACAGGTAAAAAGTGATGACAGGTCAGAGTTACATAGGAGGTTGCGGGGGGGCGGGGGTTGTTCTCTTTGCCTCTCCTAACTCTGTGAGTTGCTGACCATCACATTTATATCTATATCACTTCATGCCCTGCGTTGCAAACACTATAATCTATGGGACATCACTTCTTGTATGTGTCACAGGAGCCATAACGTCAGCATATTCAAAACAGGGCTCAGCCTCTTCCTTCTGTGACCTGACCTTCTGTCTATGTTTCCTAAACAGGGTATGATGTCAGTATCTCCAGATGGCCTAAGCCAGGGTCCTGGATCCCCAGATGCCCACCCTCTACATCCAGTCATCACCACATGATTTACTGTACCTATTGAATATATCTGGATAACACCCACGTCTTTCCACTGCCATATGCTCAGGTCCAGTTATCTCTGTTTTAGGCTCCCACCAGTATTTTCCTTGCTGGTCTCTGCCTTCGCTCTTGCACCTCGCTAGACCCTCCCTCAGCATGACAGAGGACTCTTTCAGAAGCACAAATCCTGATCATGTCACTTCTCCCTTAAAGCCTTTGACGAGTTCCCTAGTGCCCTTAGAAGGCCTACACTCTATAACACCTTTTTACAAATCTTCCTAATGTCTCTTTACTTTTCTCTCCTCAACTGTTGTGTCCCCCACATTCCTACCTTAAATTCCTGATCCAAGAGAACTTGCAGCTCTCAAAAAGCTCCCCGTTCATCTGGGCCCTAACATGACGGCTTCCGTTCTAGAACTTACCCGGTTCTCTTCTTCCTCTTCAGAGAAATGTCAGCTCAAGTCTTAGCTCATTATCCCTTTTTCTAAAAATCATTTCTCAAAGTAAGTTAAGAGGGCCCCTCCATAAAATCCTGTGGTTACACAACTTGTAGCACTGTCCGCTCTGTATCATGGATTGCTTGTTTATGTGGTGCCCCATTAGGAAATTTGCTCCTTAAGCGGGGACTGTACTTTGGTCATTAGCACACAGTAGACTGCCAGTAAGCTTTATACAATATACAATGAATGAATGAATGAAATAAGATAGAGGCTGGACCTTATATGCGAGACAAAGGAACTTAGATTTTATCCAGACTTTATAGTCCTACTATGTTCTCATCACAGTCAGCCTTACATTGAAGCAGTTACTTGTAATGTGACTATTACTGCCAATAGATTGTGAGGCCCTGGAATGCAATGGACTTACTTTGTGGTTCAGGGGTAAAGAATCCACCTGCAATGCAGGAGTCAGGGGTTTGATCCCTAGGTCGGGAAGGTCCCTTAGAGAAGAAAATGACAATCACTCCAGTGTTCTTGCCTGGGAAATCACATGGACAGAGGAGCCTGGCTGGCTACAGTCCGTGGGGTCACAAGAGTTGGACACAACTGAGCAACTAAACCACCACCACCACCCTGGAAGGCAAGAAAGAAGTCTTATTAATTTTTGTATTTTTCCTACTTAAAACAGGGCTTTGCACAAAGAAAACACTGTGAATTGATGATTCCAATAACTCTGATATTAAGTCATAAGTGAGTTTTGAGAGATTTATGATAAGTGACATATACTGGGGGTGATGTAAATAAACTAAGGGAAAGTTTAATTTTAAAAGATACAATTCATTCCCCATTAAAAGGACCCAAAGTTCCTTGGAAGAATGACTAATTCTAGGCCTGCGGCGGCTGCTGCTGCTGCTAAATTGCTTCAGTCGTGTCCGACTCTGTGCGACTCCATAGATGGCAGCCCACCAGACTCCCCCGTCCCTGGGATTCTCCAGGCAAGAATACTGGAGTGGGTTGCCATTTCCTTCTCCAATGCATGAAAGTGAAAAGTGAAAGTGAAGTCACTGAGTCGTGTCCAACTCTCAGTGACCCCATGGACTGCAGCCTACCAGGCTCCTCCATCCACGGGATTTTCCAGGCAAGAGTACTGGAGTGGAGTGCCACAGTGGCAGGAAATACACAAATGAATTTGAAACAGGTTGAGGCAGAATGCAAAGAGCAACAGGGCCCAAACTAAAGGACACAGGAGCACCCATGAAGGGGCTCCTAAGAGCCAAAGACAGGACAACATGAGATCAGAAAAAATAATGAATGAGATGGTTAAAACATAATGAATATATAAACATTCCAAAGTGTATAATGATTCATCATGGAAAGTCTTCTCTCCTACCCTCCTTCCGTTAAGAAATAAAAATACACTAAACTCCATTAGAAGTAAATAGGGCATTAATTCATCTCTCTGCAAATAAGCAAACAAATGGAAAGAATTAAGCATTTAGCCTGCCTTTCCTGCATAAACTAGTTAGTTCGGGGTAACCAAGTAGCTCAAGTTGATGAGAACAAATTTAATTTTACAGAATTCCAGCTAATAAATGTGGAAGGTTTGATAGAAATAGAAAATTACCATTTTCCCAACCTCAAATGAAATAAAAGATTCATGCAATGATCTCAGTGGATGGAACTATTAGATATAAAGGTGAAGTGGAACTTCAAAATCGAGGGATCATGTAAATAACTAGACCATTGATCAGTCTTAGCTCACTTAACTGGGATGCTCTAATGAGGCACTTGAAATTCTTGTGCCTCATTATTTGACATAACATGAAACAAAGAGCACCACCCATGGCACATCTTTGCTCAGACAATTAAACTGCTTTGTTGTGGTTTAGTCCCTCAGTTGTATCTGACTCTTTTGCAACCTCACGGACTGTAGCCCGCCAGGCTCCTCTGTCCATGGGATTGTCCACCCAAGAAAAGTAGAGCGCTGTTTGCTTCTCCACAATTAAATTGGAATCTGACTTAAAGTGTGGGTGTGTCAGCCTTAGGAAGGAATGAAATTCTGATACATGTGACAATATAGATGAGCCTTGAAGACATAATGCTATGCGAAATAAGTCAGCTGTAAAAGGACAAATATTTTATAATTCCACTTATATGAGATACCTAAAATAGGCAAATTCATAGGAACAGAAACCAGAATATGGGCTACCAGGAGCTAGGGAGAGAGAGGAATGGAGACTTATTGATTGGTGGATGCAGAGTTTCTGTTTGGGATGATGAAAAAGTTATGGAAATAGGTAGTAGTGATGTTGCACAATATTATGGTCGCACTTACTGCTGCTGAATTGTATTAATACACCTGAAAATGGTTAAAATGACAAATTTTATGTTATATATATTTTATCTCAGAATTTTTAAAAGTGTGTGTGTATGTGTGTTTAAGGCAGTAGATAAAACGAGACTGGCAAAATGTTGAAAATTACTGAAGCTTAGTGATTGGTATGTGGGGGTTTCTTAGGTGATTTTCTCCATTTCTGTGTATGAAAATTGCCATAGTTAAAGTTTTTAAAAGACCTAAGAAACACAGCAAGCAAATATAACCATTATCTTATTTAGATCTTGATTTTAGCAAGCCAAATATAAAAATATATTTTAAGGCAAGAGAGAACATTTGAATACGGACTGGGTATTAGACAATACCATAGAATTACTGATAAGTTTGTTGGTGTGGTGATGATGAGTTTGCAAGGAAATGTTCCATTTATTTTGAGATATGTTCTGAGGTATAGGGGTTAAATAACATAATGTTTGGGATTTCTTTTTAAAAAAGATGATTATCTAGATAACTTAGAATTGCTACATGTTTTCATATGTTTACTCTAAAAAAATACCCATTTTAATTTTGGTGCTATATTGTATAAAGTGATTTTAAAGTTAATTGTATAATAAAACAGGCTCTCACTTTGTGTGACTTGAAATTTATCCCTGAAGGCAAGGAGAGGTCTGCCTCTATCTGGACTCAGGAAAAGCATATTTCTTGCAAAGTTAATTACTAAAGGCAATACATATATTTAAAGTATAGTAATTTAATGTACCACGAAGGATGCAAATATGTGTACAAGACACATAGGAAATGGTCTATACCTACAAGGCACCTTCAGTTTAAAAAAGAATAAATATTCTTTGGGTTTTCAAATTAGGATTCTGACACAGTTGTGAGTTCTGTAATCTGATTATTGTGAATATATACACTGGGCTTCTGAGATATTGTAAGAAAAACCATTCCTGCTATAAAGTATGATACAAATGTAAGGTATAATTGATGTTAAATGTTTGTAAAAATGAAAAAAATATAGCAAAAATAGAACTTATCATTAAATCAAGAATTCTCCTGCCACACTGTTGGGTGAGGTTTTGTTTTCTAGTTCATGAAATATAGAATATCTGTTGACTTTAATATAAAATTTCTTCTTATTCCTAAACTGAATAATGGAGTCTTCTGGCACTAGACTTTTTCTTATTTAAATTAGTCAAAGTTTGTCATCTATGTAAAAGCAAATATTCTCTGAATTTTCAGAGAAACTGTGATTATCCATAACTTCTCTGTAGAAATATAGACTACTGAATCTAATTTGAATTTATGAGGTAAGATAAGACCTCGCTTTACATATGAATTGATTTTCAGTATGAAGAGATTAGTGTGCTTTTTCCTATGAAATTTGTTTTTGCCTTTTTGGAAAAAATAGTTTGATATTATAATCTATTATCATAGGTGCCAAAAGATTAAAAACAGTTCATTTCTATATGAATCTTAGCAAATTGCTGACTCCCAGTGGGAAAAACTGGAAACTCAATTTCAAAATGATTGTGCTGATATTGTATTTTTTCTGGGCTTTTGCTTTTCTAACCTCATTGTTTGTGAAAACTACATTTCTGCTGTTCATTTGAGTTCTCAGCAGAAGGATTTCATGGTTATTTTTTAAATATGAAAAATTTATTGCCATATGAAATATGGTAATAATTTGAAATGGGTATATAGGGAAGCAAGATCTCAAAGCTTATTCCTATTTAGATAATATTTATTAAATACTTACTGTATGCTAAGCACATGAAATAACTAAAATATCAAAACAGCACAGTGGGATAGGTACTATCATCATCCTCATTTTACAGATGGGAAAACAGGTATAGAGACACTAGGAAACTTGCCCTTGGTAGTTACTCAGAGGAACAGGGGCAGATCTAGGATACTGATCAGTCTATCTGACTATGCCTCCATATTAAAAATCATGTTCATCTGGCTCTATGACTGTTACTACTGAATTCTTTTATTTTTTAAATTCAGGTATAGTTGATTTATAATATTATATGTTTTAGGTATACAACATCGTGATTCACAATTTTTAATGATTATAGTCCATTTAAAATTGTTGTAAAATATTGGCTATATTCCCTGTGCTGTATGATATATCCTCGCAGCTTACTTATTTTATACATACTAGTTTATACTCTTAATGCCCTACCTCTACCTCGCCCCTCTTCCCTTCTCTCTCCTCACTGGTGACCACTAGTTTGTTCTCTGTAACTGTGAGTCTATTTCTATATTCATTAGTTTGTTTTATTTCTTAGATTCCACATATAAGTGATATCATACAGTATCTGCCTTTTTATGTCTGACTCATTTCAATTAGCATAATACCCTCCAAGTCTATCCATGTTCTACAAATGGCAGGATTTCATTCTTTTTTATGGCTAAGTAGTATTCCTGTGTGTGTGTGTGTGTACACACATACACACATATATGGCTTCCCTGGTGACTCAGTGATAAAGAATCTGCCTGCCAATGCAGGAGATACAGGTTTGATCCCTGGGTCAGGAATATGCCCTGGAGAAGGAAACTGCAACCCACTCCAGTAGTCTTGCCTGGGAAATCCCATGGGACAGAGGAGCCTGGCAGGCTATAGTCCATAGAGTCACAAGAGGTGGACATGACTTGGCAACTAAAACTATACATATATATATATATATATACACACACACACACACACACACTCACACACACACATACCATATCTTCTTTATCCATTCATTTGCTGAGGTTACTTACATCCATTAGCCATTGTAAATAATGGTCCTATGATCATTGAAGGTACATGTATCTTCACATTAGTGTTTTCATTTTTTTTTCAGATAAGTATCCAGGAGTGGGTACTTGGTAGTTCTATTTTTAGTTTTTTGAGTAACCTCTATCCTCTTTTCCATAGTGGCTGCACCAATTTACATTCCTGCCAACAGTGTACAAGTGAAAAAGTGAAAGTGAAAGTTGCTCAGTCATGTCCAACTCTTTGTGACCCCATGGACTATACAGTCCAGGGAATTCTCCAGGCCAGAATACTGGAGTGGGTGGCCTTATCCGTTCTCCAGGGGATCTTCCCAACCCAGGGATCGAGCCAAGGTCTCCCTCATTGCAGGCAGATTCTTTACCAGCTGAGCCACAAGGGAAACCCAAGAATACTAGAGAGGGTAGCCTATCTCTTCTTCAAGGGATCTTCCCAACCCAGGAATCAAACTGGGGTCTCCTGCACTGCAGGCAGATTCTTTACCGAGTTATCAGGGAAGCCGTAACAGTGGACAAGGATTCCTTTTTTCCCCACATCCTTGCCAACATTTGCTATTTGTGGCTTTTTTGGTGGCTAAGATTGATCTCTTCATGTTCATTTCTACTCTGGTGTCTTCACTAGAAAAGAGACTATTTTTCAGAAAGTCTTAATTTTTATGGTAATAAGAGAGGTTCATTGATTGGACAGAAGAGAGCATCTTAGATTTGTTTTTTTTTTTAAATAAAGTGGGAGGTAGTGGGAAAGGACCAAGATTCTATGTAGTAGTATTGGAATAAATGGCTGATAACAAGATTTCTAGAGTAAGTGGTAAAAATATTTTAACCTTAAGTTAGAAATTCTAAGACATTTCCATTGATCTACACAGAACATGAAACAGCTTTCTTCTTACTGTTTCTTTGCACTCTGCTTTTCTGAATCACTGGTGTGTGAGCTTGGACAGGCTACTTAACCTAATGTCCTGTAAACGCGATAGTAATTCCCAGCTCAGCCCACCTAGTGACGCTGAGTGAGCTAGTCCATTTGGAGCACCCAGGCCAAAGCCTGCCACAGAGTCAGTGCTCAGGTAAGTGCAGTTGTTATTGCTGAGCACAGTGGGAAATGGAAACAACATCCAACCTGTTAATGCTTTTTCAAGTTGGTGCAAATCAGCTGAGGGGCCAGGACAAGCACACAAAGAACTGCAATGGAGTGAAGTATGGAAAAAAGGCTATGGGAGAGGGTCTCCATGGTTGGTAGAATTAGGGAAAGCCCTAACGAGAAGGTGTTAACTCATTCCAGCAAAGCCAGCTTTTCCTGAAGTGTGGAATGGACGTGGGGCAATGATGTGTGGTGACTTCATGTGGTATTTTGACATGGCATGAAATGGCTTTGAATTCCACAGTAAAAAAATGATTCTCTTTTCCAACTCGTCTGATCTCATCAGAGAGAATCTCCTGACTTGGTGCCAGTAGAGGCAGGTCTCTAACAGACTTATCTGCCCTTTTGTCAAAGGGAGAGCAGACTTCAGGCTCAAAATAGGGAGCATCAACTTAGAATTTTGTTGCTTTCAAGCTGTTTTTACAGTTACCTGCTAATTATAGCAAACAGTACTGGGTTTTCCCTTGTGAAGTAGTAAT
>SJYX01017487.1:0-19165 GCA_006410675.1 Oreotragus oreotragus | reverse complement strand
AGAAAAAAAAAATTATCATTGTTCTTTCTACTTTGAGTTAGAAAATTTCTACAGTGAAATTTTAGATTTTTGAATAAGAGCAGAGTTTTCAAAGAGTTTAGACCCTGAATGACACATTTATCCTATCTTCATGAACCAGGACTTGACAAAATGAAAAGTGAATTTGTTCCTTTTGCAGACCCTTCAAACTCAATCAGTTACATTTAATTTTATCTTATTTGGGGGGACTTGAGAACAATCTCTATAATTCTAAATTTATTCCAGGAAATAATTTATACCATCTCTTGTTTCTTGAATTTTAGAAAATGCAGAATACATTAAAACTTCTACTTTCAGAAGAAAATTTTGAAATTTAGCCATACAGTACCATTCCTTCTTTCAAAACCTAAAACAAGCAAAACTACATAAAAATATATTTCCAGCCCACTGGATGACATGTAGGGAACACGAGGAATTTTCCCAGTTTAGATGATATCTCAATTTGGGGGGAAACATTTTATAAAAGATAGTTTTTGATCCATCTATAAAAGTTATGTGCCTATTAGGTTAAATGCATATTGGCCAACTGGAATAAAGTTTACAGGATCTTACCGATTCTACTTTGTATATAATTCACCACTACTTAATCTTATTTTTCTATATATTATTCCTTTCAATTTTCATATATATATATATATTTCATCTTTTTACCCATATATTTGTATCCTTGAAGGAAGTGATCCATTTGTTTGGTAATAAAACAAACGGTTTATGTACATATTATTTTTTTCCTTCAGGGAGAAAATATTTTCTAGTTATCTCATAAGACTTTTGTCACAAGAAGGTAATCCATGTAAAATTACGTCCAAATATATTTTATTCACAGGAAACACAATTACTATCATCATTATTTATCTAAAAATGGAATAAAATCATTATGCTGCTACTAAGTCACTTCAGTCATGTCCGACTCTGTGTGACCCCATAGACGGCAGCCCACCAGGCTCCCCCATCCCTGGGATTCTCCAGGCAAGAATACTGGAGTGGGTTGCCATTTCCTTCTCCAATGCATGAAACAGAAAAGTGAAAGTGAAGTCGCTCAGTCTGTCCGACTGTTAGCGACCCCATGGACTGCAGCCCACCAGGCTACTCCGTCCATTGGATTTTCCAGGCAAGAGTACTGGGGTGGAGTGTCATTGCCTTAGTTGGGTATTAAACACAAATCTAACAGCACTTGACAAAGAGTTTGGAACTATATGCAACCCAGCTGCTCTGAGCCCAAGATTAACACTGCCAAATGTATTTGTTTTCTTAAACTCTGTTTAATCATAATTTAAAGTAAACGTCAGTCCATATGTACGTAATACATTTTCAAAGGTCTACTCTCTCAGGTGATTAAACTATACTTCTTGGCATGGTTCTTGTTAGCAAAAAAAAATAAATATAACCCTGGAAGTTGAGAGAGGTCTTGGGAGGATATTAGGTAGAATTATCAATCACAGCAAATGTCTCTAAACATATGTTTTCTTCAAGCCTCTCATGATAGAAATCAGAATGAAAAAGATTTTCACCTGTTGTTGAAAACAACAGAATTCATATTTAACTGATGAATGTCTGACTTTTAAATATGACACATTTTGAAATCTCCTTTGCATCGAGGAAATAATAGAAAGGAAAATGAGCTAACAATAGCAAGTATACAGAGTTATCGAGAGAAAAATGAAAATAAAAATTTGAAATATTTTATTGTCACCATTTTTGAAAACTAATGATATGTATGGATCAGGTAACTTCTATCTCCAGTTGTACTTATTTGACACTAATGATATCTAATAAATTATAGAAATTAATATTGATTGAGTCCTTCTTCCCTACCAGGTATAGTGCCAAGCTCTTGTTTCATCCAATCTTCACAGTAATCTTGCTGCTGCTGCTGCTGCTAAGTTGCTTCAGTCGTATCTGACTCTGTGCGACCCCATAGACGGCAGCCCACCAGGCTCCCCGATCCCTGGGATTCTCCAGGCAAGAATACTGGAGTGGGTTGCCATTTCCTTCTCCAGTGCATGAAAGTGAAAAGTGAAAGTGAAGTCGCTCAGTCGTGTCCGACTCTTAGCGACCCCATGGACTGCAGTCTACCAGGCTCCTCCATCCATGGGATTTTCCAGGCAAGAGTACTGGAGTGGGTTGCCATTGTCTTCTCCGACAGTAATATTATGCAATAGCAATTATTTATTATAGCACCCATTGGATAGCTGAAAAGTGAAAGTGAAAGACATTCAGTTCTTTCTGACTCTTTGCTACCCATGGACTATACAGTCCATGGAATTCTCCAGGCCAGAATACTGGAGTGGGTAGCCTTTCCCTTCTCCAGGGGATCTTCCCAATCCAGGGATCTAACCCAGGTCTCCCCTCATTGCAGGTGGATTCTTTACCAGCTGAGCCACAAGGGAAGCCCAAGAATATTGGAGTGGGTAGCCTATCCTTTCTCCACTGGGTCTTCCATCCCAGAATCAAACTGGTGAGGAAGATTAAATTAAGACAGTTTATTTAACTTCACAAGATATACACCTGGTAAGAGACAGAATCAGTTTTCAAGACCACACAGTCTGAAGACAATCCATTGCATCTATCATGAAGAATGAAGTTGAGAATGCTGTAAGTTACATCAATGTTTATGACTAGACTTACACTGTAACTGCATACATTTGGGGAGAATCACACAAAATAAAATCAAATATTCTGGTCTAAATTCTTATCCCTTCAATTCAGATGGTTGAATTGCAACTGTAAGTTTCTGAAAGTAAAGCATTTACTAAAGTTGTGTTCACAAGTATAAGCCAATACCTGTGGACAATTTTCCCCAGATTGGGGGAAGATTCAGACTCTCCACTCTACTGAACTTGAGTCAAATTCCTCTGAGTAATTCTCTCAATTAGGCCTCAACTTTAGCCTATAAAAACTGCAAGTTTCAGCACAGATGATTTTATCTACCCTCCACTTTAAGAGTGTCAAACAAGGTTTAGCATAATTTCTAACAGTTCAAGGCCAAATCCCAAAGATGATATCACCATTCCCTTAAGTTCCTCCCTAGAAAAATCAACACTGCCAAAAGAAAATACTGTTTGCTCCAATCAAAACTTGACTATAGGTCTCCAGTTTCCCTTTTCTTAGAGTGCTTGCTTTAGAAAATTTTCAGTTGTAAATCCTTTACCTGTCTCTTTGAGATGTGTCTTCCATTAGGTTGGCCAAAAAGTTTGTTTGGGGTTTTTTGCAAGATGCTATAGAAAACGCCAAACAAACTTTTTGGCCAACCCAATCCAGTTCAGTTCAGTTTCTCTGCTACTGCTGCTGCTGCTAAGTTGCTTCAGTTGTGTCCGACTCTGTGTGACCCCATAGACGACAGCCCACCAGGCTCCCCCATCCCTGGGATTCTCCAGGCAAGAACACTGGAGAGGGTTGCCATTTCTTTCTTCAATGCATGAAAGTGAAATTGCTCAGTAGTGTCCGACCCTTAGCGACCCCATGGACTGCAGCCGAACAGCCTCCTCCGCCCATGGGATTTTCCAGGCAAGAATATCGGAGTGGGTTGCCATTGCCTTCTCTGATTTCAGTTGCTCAGTCGTGCCCAACTCTTTGTGACCCCATGGACTACAGCATGCCAGGCTTCCCTCTCCATTACCAAATCCTGGAGCTTGCTCAAATTCATGTCTATCAAGTGGGTGATGCTATCCAACCATCTCATCCTCTGTTGTCCCCTTCTCCTCCTGCCTTCACTCTTTCCCAGCATCAGGGCCTTTTCAAATGAGTCAGTTCTTTGCATCAGGTTGCCAAAGTATTGGAGCTTCAGCTTCAGTATCAGTCCTTCCAATGAATATTCAGGACTGATTTCTTTAGTATGGACTAGTTGGATTTCCTTGCAGTCCAAGGGACTCTCAAAAGTCTTCTCCAACATCACAGGTCAAAAGCATCAATTCTTTGGTGCTCAGCTTTCTTTATGGTGCAACTCTCACATCCATACATGACAAATGGAAAAACCATAGCTTTGATTACATGGACCTTTGTCAGTAAAGTAACATCTCTGCTTTTTAATATGATGTCTAGGTTTATCATAGCTTTTCTTCCCAGGAGCAAGCTCCTTTTAATTTCATGGCTGCAGTCACAAAACCATCTGCAGTGGTTATAGAGCCCAAGAAAATTGTCTGTCACTGTTTCCACTGTTTCCCCATCTATTTCCCATGAAGTGATGGGACCAGATGCCATGATCTTCGTTTTCTGAATGTTGAGCTTTAAGCCAACTTTTTCACTCTCCTCTTTCACTTTCATCAAGAGGCTCTTAGTTCTTCTTCACTTTCTGCCATAAGGGTGGTGTCATCTGCATATCTGAGGTTATTGATATTTCTCCTAGCAATCTTGATCCCAGCTTGTGCTTCTTCCAGTCCAGTGTTTCTCATGATGTACTCTGCATATAAGTTAAATAAGCAGGGTGACAATTTACAGCTTTGATGTACTCCTTTCCCTATTTGGAATTAGTCTGTTATTCCACGTCTAGTTCTAACTATTGCTTCTTGATCTGCATATAGATTTCTCAAAATGCAGGTCAGATGGTCTGGTATTCCACCTCTCTAAGAATTTTCCAGTTTGTTGTGGTCCACACAGTCAAAGGCTTTGGCATTGTCAATAAAGCAGAAGTAGATGTTTTTCTCAAACTCTCTTGCTTTTTTGATGATCCAACAGATGTTGGCAACTTGATCTCTGATTCCTTTGCCTTTTCTAAATCCAGCTTGAACATCTGGAAGTTCACAGTTCATGTACTATTTAAGCCAGACTCGGAAAATTTTGAAAATTACTTTACTAGCATGTGAGATGAGTGCAACTGTGCAGTAGTTTGAACATTCTTTGGCATCACCTTTGGAATGAAAACTGACATTTTCCAGTCCTGTTGCCCCTGCTGAGTTTTCCAGATTTGCTGGCATTTGGGTGCAGCACTTTCACAGCATCATCTTTTAGGATTTGAAATAGCTCAAGTGGAATTCCATCACCTCCACGAGCATTGTTTGTAGTTATGCTTCCTAAGGTCCACTTGATTTCAGACTCCAGGATGTCTGGCTTTAAGTGAGTGATCACACCATCATGATTATCTGGGTCATGAAGATCTTTTTTTGTATAGATCTTCTGTGTATTCTTGCCACCTCTTCTTAATATCTTCTGCTTCTGTTAGGTCCATACCATTTCTGTCCTTTATTGTGCCCATCTTTGCCTGAAATGTTGCCTTGGTATCTCTAATTTTCTTCAAGAGATCTCTAGACTTTCCCATTCTACTTTTTTTTTTTTGTCTATTTGTTTGCATTGATTACTAAGAAGTCTTTCTTATTCTTCCTTGTTATTCTTTGGAACTCTGCATGCAAATGGGTATATCTTTCTTTTTCTCTTTTGCCTTTTGCTTGTCTTCTATTCACAGCTATTTGTAAGTCCTCCTCAGACAACCATTTTGCCTTTTTGCATTTCTTTTCCTTGGAGATGGTCTTGATCCCTGCCTCCTGTACAATGTTATGAACCTTGTCCATAATTCTTCAGACACTCTGTCTATCAGATCTAATCCCTTAAATCTATTTGTCACTTCCACTGTATAATCATAAGAGATTTGATTTAGTTCATACCAATTGATGCTTTTGAACTGTGGTGTTGGAGAAGACTCTTTATAGTCCCTTGGACCGCAAGGAGACCCAGCCAGTCCGTCCTAAAGGAAATCAGTCTTGAATACTCATTGGAAGGACTGATGCTGAAGCTGAAACTTCAATACTTTGGCCACCTGATGCAAAGAACTGACTCATTTGAAAAGACCCTGATGCCAGGAAAGACTGAAGGCGGGAAGAGAAGGGAATGACAGAGGGTGAGATGGTTGGATGTCATCACAGACTCAACAGACATGAGTCTGAGTAACCTCCGGGAGTTGGTGATGGACAAGGAGGCCTGGCATGCTGCAGTCATGGGGTCACAAAGAGTCGGACACGACTGAGCAACTGAACTGAACTCAACTGGCACTTTATGGTCTAGTGGCTTTCCCTACTTTCTTCAATTAATATAAAGTGAACTCTACTTTATACTGAAGTTATTCTCTCCTACTGCATTAGAGGAAGTTTACTGTTATGCTGCTTTTAACAAGTGCCCCATGCAAAACTTTTTTTTTGCAGGGAGAGGGGAATTTTAATAATCACACTGTATCATAGAAAATTATACAAATTAATAAAAAAGAAATTGTAATTCTAACTAAATTGAAAATAGTTTGCTGCAGCTTGAACTGCTTATGAATATGTCCAATAAACAAAGAAAAATAAAAGTGCTAGTTTGACAATGGTGCCCTGTTATTTGCATATGCACAAATGTTTTCTAAATTGTGTTACTGTAATGGAGGTCTCTCTGGAAGGGATTATTTATATTACATTTTTTTAAACCTTTTATTTTATATTGGAGTAAGCCAATTAACAATGTGATAGTTTCAGGTACACAGCAAAGCAACTCAGCCATACAGATACATGTGTCCATTCTCCCCTACACTCCCATCCCATCCAGGCTGCAACATAACACTGTGCCATACAGTAGGTCTTTCTTGGTATCCATTTTAAATATAGCAGTGTGTACATGTCCATCCCAAACTCCTTAACTATCCCTTCCCCCAATCATTCTTGCCTGGGGATAAAGAATATAAATTCTTAAAGATGGATAACATAAATTGTCTTAAGATAAACTACAGACTTGTGATATTTTCACAAAAGTGTTACAACAACTATAAAAATTGTCAAAATTCTCCAACACATACAGAACCAGCTATAGTGAAAAAGACAGTTATCAAAATAAACTTTATTTTAGAAATTAAAAAAATTCAATTCTGAGAAAGGTCAATGGAAAATATAAAACAAATTAATAAACAAAAATTTAATGAAAACTGTATTAAGTCAAAGATATGGTTAATTATATTTGCAAAGTACTTGATAAGATATAAGGTTTATAAATATCAGAAGATTCATATTGTGAAATGAAACAGGATTTAAGACTGAATTATAGATTCTACAAATGGAAACTATCAGATGGAAAGAGATTTATTTTTATTTTTCCTTGTTTTTCGTGCTCCTCCTAATCAAATACCACACATCGCAAACTAGGTAAAATAAAGAGTGAAAAATCTACATGCAGTATATGATACAACCAGCACAAACTCTCATATTGCATAGTAATATGAATATGAGCTTAATAGTATGAATATAAGCTTACCTGCTTTTACAGTAGAATAAGTAATTATCATAGCTTTAGATATTATATCTTGCTCAGACGCACTATAAAATATCACTGTTAACACACAAATTTATGGTAAAACATTATTTTATTGGGAAAAAAGTAGTGCTTCACTGGTGAACCCACAGATGTTCAACTGTGGCAGTTTTCTCTCTACTTTTCAATATGATTTTGAATTGAGAAAAATAACCTGTTAAAATTTCAGATGAACCATTTGCAAGTCATATATTCAAAGACGCCAAACAATGTATTATTAGGAAGAGTGATCATTCCATAAAGTTGAAATTTATTGCTTGCATTATTTTTTTTTCTGACTGGAAAATGCTAAGCCACTCGTCGGAGCATGAGATACTAAATGCAATCAAGCAGGGGCTAGGCCAGAGAAGGAGAACCACCCCCACCCTCAAGTGGATAGTTTTAGCCAAAATGAGCCTTTGAATGGCTCTGCCCAGGAGCACAATGGCAATGATAAAATCTGAGCAATGTAAAGCAGTGCAATTTTCAGGGAATGTTTTCTTTATTATAATACAGAGTTGCTTCTTCAGTTGTTAAGAGTTTGGTTTCTTTTAAATAGGCATTTTACTCTCATTTCTATATTCCAAACTTTCAACTTAAAACTTAGAACGTTATTTCTTTAATGCATAGGCTTAGAAACTTACATTAATACAGCAAGAAGCTATATGCACATCCTGAGCAAGCAGTAGATGCTTAATGAAAGGAAATGGAGTGAAAAAGTATCAATCGCACTTGCTTCAGCAATGTTTTAAAAGTAAAACTTGGAACATATGATTTAGCAATTGAATTTTATGACAGTCTGTTGAGATCCAGAAATAATTTTCCTAAGTCTAGGCTGAACGCACTTCCAACTCCTTTCATATGATCATTCCTTGCATCTGCCTATTTTAGGAAAGATCATAATATTTTTCATGATCTAGAGTATAGTTTATTCTTTGAGGTAATGGTTAATTTCCATTTTTTTAAATTAATGCTGAAAAGTAATTTAACTATATGAGAGAATATTCACAAAAAGAGAATATTTTGCAAAAATAAAAGTGGTTATAACAACATTTATCAAACCAAATCACTCATCACTGTGGTGCAATTTCTCTGTTATTCTTTAATAGGCATCTTGGTTTTTGACATTAGTAATAAAAGTATCTGTATACTTTTATACCTTAATTTTCATATTACTATATAACAAATATTTTGCCATGTTTCTGTTTGATCTTCACAATAATTTGTTAACTGCTAATGGATATTTATTGCATATTCATGAATAACAGCCAAATAAATAACTCTAATTCACATATTGTTCAATTATGTAACAAATTCATGAAGGCCCCTGGGAGCCTTCTCTTGTATAAGCAAAGATGTTCTCTCTGTATGTTACTCTTGGACCTGATTTAGCTCCCTGCTTTCCTAATAGTTGCTTTTTTCCTGAATGTACATTCCACATTTCTCTTATAGTATAAGAACAAGACCAGAATACAATTATCTTGGAATGATAAAACAGTAGAAAACAGAATAGTATCATAATTGCCCTCTATTTCAATGGATAAAATTTAATTTACATAAGAACTGCCTAGGAAGTTTTTTTGAATGCAGATTTCTGGGCCCCAACCTTAGAGGTTACGCTTCCGTGAACAGCGTGTTGGGGCCTGAAATGTACACTTGTAGGTCACTCTGATGCCATTGGCCACACTCTGAAAATACTGACCCAGGTAATATATTTATGTTAAGGGGACCAACAATTGTCATTGCCTTCTTAACAGTCACATCAAAGTGTCAACTTACACTGAGCTTACTGGTGCATAAACTCCCTAAAGTCTTGTTTGCCGAATCCAGCTGTATCTTCTTTATTTTTCATTTGTGCAGCTCATTACTGTGGCCTGCGTGGAGAACTCTGTGTATCCTTATTAATTTTCAGCTTGTTACACTGGCACTTCCTTTTAGTCTGAGGGTATTTTATAAATCTTCATTCTGCTACTTTGCTTTGCATAATCCATAAATTTAATAAAGAAGCCTTCTATCTTTATCCAAGTCACACACCAAAATATTGAACCACAAGAGCCAAAGAAAAGAGTAGAAGCATGATCCTGACTGTGTTTTAGAAATGCCAGCATTCCATCTAGACTCTTTTTATCTCAGATAAATAAACTGTCATATTTTGGACATCATTATTTACTTCTAGGGAGACTAAAATAAAATCAGTATCCCTATAATGTACTTTGGTTTAATGTACACAGCAAAATCTTCTTGATATAATAATTTGACCTCTAATGAATACAGATCAAAAACTCTTTTTTAACTTTTAAAATTCCTGGTTTACACTCTCTGATACAATAAACCACACAAATGCAGTTTCTGTGAAGTCTCAGTCCTAAAATAAGTAAATCCTTAAGCATGAAAAAATATATTAACACTCAAAATAGTATCTCATTACAAATTTTACTCATCTAAGCTGCTTTATACACAAGGAATGTGTTAAATATCCATTTCTGTCAGGTTACTCTTATAGCTCAGTTGATTTCCCTGATTAACATTTCATGAGGAAAAAGCAGTGGACCCATTAGGGCTATCAGATCTTCTCCTACCATTGTCCATTCAGTAGTTTGTGAAATTCTCTTCCTATGGATTTTGCTATGGCACTTTTTTTTTTTCTCCACTTTCTTCTATCCTATTTTTTTCATTATGTCTTTTCTATCTCTGGCTTCACTTACTTGGAACCCTCTTATATTTCACAGGACCCCTCCCCCCCTTTCCAGGATTTACCGACCCTGGGCTCCTGTCCTCAACTCTTTTTCTAAAAATCACATTATGTACTTCTATGGGCTTCCCAGGTGGTGCTAGTGGTAAAGAACCCGCCTGCAGTGCAGGAGACCTGGGTTCAATCCCTGGGTTGGGAAGATCCGCTGGAAAAGGGAATGGCAACCCACTCCAGTATTCTCGCCCAGATAATCTCGTGGACAGAGAAGCTTGGTAGGCTATAGTCCATAGTGTCACAGAGTTGGACACAGGTGAAAGGACTTAGCACATATTCTGTATGTTCAAGTTTCAACCATTTAATAATCATCTTTTGAGGGGTAGAGCATGCCACAAGGCATGTGGGATCTTAGTTTCCAGTCCAGGGATCAAACCCGAATTCCCTTCCTTGGAAGCACAGAATCTTAACCACTGGACCTCCAGGGAAGTCCCTAATACTCTTGATTATTCCCAAATCTGTAACTACAGTTGAGATTTAACTCCTAAACTCCAAATCCTTACATCTGACTTCCTCCTGAACCTCTCTACTTGCATGTACATAAGGCATCTTAAACTCAGTACGTCCCAACGTGAATATATTTGTTCCTCCTCCTCTATTCACCACTATTATCATAATTTTCCTACTTCTATTAATCTCTTACTTCTATAACACAATTAATAAACCATTCCAATAACCTACAAATTATTCTAAACTCCTTTCTTTCTCATTTGCTACATCCAACTACCTACTGAGAATGTTGCATCTGCCTCCAGCTACTTTGTTTAATTTAATTCATCTCTCTTTTTGACCTGCAATATTTGAGGACTTCTTTATCAGTCTCTGTCTCCAATTTGATCTTCTCCTAGTCATCCTTCATGCCATCCCCAGAGTAATTACAGTGGGTAGAAACTCAAGCTTATAAAAGTCAAAACTTTACTATTATTTTTCTACAGCTAAATGAATATTCACTGGGCACCTGAACTTGAGACCCTGTTTTATTTGCCCTAAGCCTGCATCTAAATTCCAAAGGATTTACATGGTGTCACATGAAGCGGTTTTTCTTCTTTCTTTCTTTTTTTTAGTTATTGAGAAATCATCTATCCATATTGAGGAATTTCCACTGGAACATCTCTCTAAAAATTATGAAAGCATGAAGTCAAAAATCAGTAATATCATACATTTACTGATGGTCCAAATTGCCCATTTTAAAACTTAAAACAGTCACTCATATGCCAGGTGACAGGAAATATTCCAAAGATCAGCACCTTTCTAAGAATAGTTGCTGACAAGGGAGGAGGCATAGGCATAGGTGGAGAGTGCAGAGATTTTGGTGGGCCATTTGTACCACTGGGTACTGATGCATTCAACAAAACAAGACTTGACTTTCATGATAATGTGGGCTGACAATGGGGTTTGGAGTTGGGCAGCATGAAGTCACACATACTAATTCTCCCCCTACTCCTAGAAAACCTGAGATACATCCCCAAAGAGAAATCAGACACATTTAAAAAAACTGGAAAAAAATTCTAGGTCATTTTTTTCTAAACCAAGCCTTGGTTACAATAAGACAGTTGCCTTGAAGATGATGTCTACCTTTCTAAGTAGAAATCAAGAACTTTCAGGCAACCTTCAGACTTGACCTAATATGAGTTTTTTTCATCAATTTAACAAAATGAAAGTAAATTAATAACTCAGTTAAGTAAAACTCACTTTGAAGAACTACTATTTTCTTATTTTTTTTGGTTGCATAAGGTCTTAATTGTGGCACGCGGGCTTAGTTTTCCCATAGTATGCTGGATCTTAGTTCCCCGACCAGAGATTGAACCAGAATTCCCTGCATTGGAAGGCAGATTCTTTACCACTGGACCAACTGGAAAGTCCCTGAAGAACTACTATTAAGTGTCTTACTATAATTTCATAATTAAGTGATTCCTCACCCATATTTGGGCTTCCCTTGTGGCTCAGCTGGTAAAGAATCCACCTGCAATGCAGGAGACCTGGGTTTGATCCCTGGGTTGGGAAGATCCCCTGGAGAAGGGAAAGGCTACCCATTCCAGTATTATGGCCTGGAGAATTCTATGCACTGTATAAGTCCATGGGGTTGCAAAGAGTCACACATGACTGAGTGACTTTCACTTCACCCGTATTTATTAAACAATAATGCCTTTAAATAAAATTTTACATATCAAATATCCTTATTTTAAATATTTTGTTTGAAATATATATATTTATATTCCCATCTCCCCAGAATAGAAAGAAAACTCCTAAGAACATGATTCCCCCCACCAACTGCTCTACCACCAACATCTATAATAGTGCCTGGCACATGTTAGGTACACATTAGATATTTGTAAATGAATAAATTTGAATCTCAAAATCTTATTTGCTTTAGATAGCCCATAAACATAAAGATGATTTTTTAATTAGTTGTAGAAGTTCTTTTGTGTTAAAGACTTTTTAAAAATTGGAGTCTGTAAAAAGAGAGATCTTTCCTAACAATGACACAAATATAAATGAAATTGTTCATGAAAAAATGAAGCACTTATTTTTTAAATAATCATAAACTTTTTTCCAATTTGTGTATGGTAATATTCCTCTTTCATAGTTTGATTCAAAATATTCAGTTTCAGTGATTCTTTTAAAAATGCTCCTTCAATCAGTTTTAGTATATTTGATACTAATATAATATTAGTTGTATTAGATATTAGTTGTAACTAATATCTCAGGTTATTATTTATTTTTAAGCAATCCTCACTCGGATCTATTAAGGGGAATAAGCTGTGACTTTGCTTAAGTGCAGGAAACTTTAAAATATTCAAGAGGTTATTCTTTTTAACTTTTTATTTTTAAATAATCACAAATTCAAAAGAACTTGTAAAATAATATGGAAAGGTCCCGTGTACCTTTCACCCAACTTCCTCAATAGCAATATCTGATATAATTGTAGGATAATATCTATACCAGAAAAATTGACATTAGGATAATCTATAGACTTTCTTCAGGTTTTGCCAATTTTTACATGTATTGGTTCATATGTGTGTGTGTTTGTGTATGTAATTCTATACAATTTTATTACATGCATAGCTTCATGAAACCACACCACAATCAAGACATGGGCTGTTTTATTCTACCATATCAAACTAAATCCCTTGTCCTATACCTCCAGCTCATGTTTATCTTTTAATACACTGTATTTTATAAAAGAATTCTATATTTTAATTGGCTTGTCTTTCCATAAAGGAACAAGTTTTCCTATATTTCTGATACATGTATGTGTCCTTGTATTATTTTTTTCTACAAGGTTGTTTGTCTTTTAAAATCTTAAATGAAATGGTTATTTAATGCTCTATTTTCTGTCACACTTTCTATTGAGGAATATGGCTTTATAAATTAAAGAACAGAAAGTTATGTTTTAGAAGATGGCAGTGTGGGAGTTCTGAGAGTTTGTGTTAAATAAAACAACACTTAGTTTAATCACTAGCAATTCAAATAATTAGCAGGAAATACTAATGCATTTTAGTAGTTCAATTTACCTGTAAGTTTCTACTTGTCAATATTAACACTGTTAACAATTGGGGGAAAAAAACTCATACAAAATTTGAAATGGAAAATCTGATTATCAATGACATTCATGTAGCAAGGATTACTATAGCAAAGTGAGCTAGAAACAAACAAAACAAAAAAATATTTTTCAGTCACTCAAATTTCCTTATAGCTGTGCTTTATAGGAGAAATGTTTGTCAGCATGATACCTTTCACAGATTCTATCCTGTGGCAGATTCATGTCAATGTATGCCAAAACCAATAGAGTACTGTAAAGTAAAATAAAGTAAAATGNACAAAACAAAAAAATATTTTTCAGTCACTCAAATTTCCTTATAGCTGTGCTTTATAGGAGAAATGTTTGTCAGCATGATACCTTTCACAGATTCTATCCTGTGGCAGATTCATGTCAATGTATGCCAAAACCAATAGAGTACTGTAAAGTAAAATAAAGTAAAATGGAAGCTCTAAAAAAATAAAAAATAAATAAATACATATAGACCATGCAACCAAATATAATCATCATTTTTGACTAGCATGAAGACTATTTCTGAAGCTAAGTATTTTACATTTACATAGTTATTGCTGTTAATATTCTATATATTTAATATATTATTTATCTTGTCTAGATAACATTCTTTACAAACAGTTTTCTAATCATTTCTCCTTATGATAAAAATTATAACTTCAAACGTGTGTCATTCAAGGATCAACTGCAATCTTTTGTTTTCTAGCTTATAGTTCTTTATACTACATTACAAAGGAAATGACAGCAACTAGTTACTTGTAAATAAGAATTCAAAGTCTTAGGTAAATGCTTATCCATTAGAAAATCACTCCATCTAGTAAATGAGTTCACTGGAAAGAAATTTTGGTCCACCAAATGCATGCTATGAAACCCAGATGCCTATTTCAGTAAGTATGTGCTTTTAAGAGATAATATATAAATCCTAAAGAATTATATAATAGGATATAAATTTTAAGTTTCAGTTAAAGAACAAAACATATTCCATCTGCTATGTCTCTTAACTACTCTCTTATGTGAGGGAGTGAAGGTATGAAAAGTTGAAGAAAGGGAACCAACTGTCTGTATGCCTTGGAGTCCTGCCCCTTGTTGAGTGGCTAGAAATATTTTCATCTTTATCCTGAATCAAGAGAAAACCTTCACTCTACAATCTGTGGGGGAAAACAATAAAAGAATACACTACTGACTGACTGACATCTGAGCAGACTGGTCAGCTAGGGCGATATACAGCCAAGTTAAAGAGAGCTCACTTTGCACTGATCCCAAATTTTATTGGAACATGAATGGCAAAGAGGTGGGCTGTGTGTGATAAAGAAATGGTGTGGGTTCATCTTAGGTCTTAAATAAGAGAAATATCTGGGAAGGCTATAGACCTCAGCAGGAAGACTTGAGAAGACCTACTGAATGCCATGAGGCTGGAGAGAAGCCTGGAATAAGCTAAAAAGGAGCTACTTTGCCCAGTGATAGAAGCCACAGATGAAAGGTGGCACAAAGGGGCAGGTAAGCGCTCTCTGAAGGAGTCTGTGGACCATCACCACAATGCCCAAAAAGTAAACATCTACTGCTCCACTCACCTCTTTTCCCTCCCTGCACGCTAACTGTGAGGAATCCAAAACCAAGTTGGCAAAACATTGAAAAATATATAAAAGTGCATGGCAATAACTAAAGGAACCTACTGTACAGGCTAGGGAACTCTACTCAATACCCCCTAATGGCTGATACAGGAAAATAACCTAAAAAAAAAAAAAAAAAGTGGATATATGCATACAAAGAGAAAGCAAGGGAATTCCAGAAAAAAAATCTATCTCTGTTTCATTGACTGTGCTATAAAAAGCCTTTGTGTGGATCATAACAAACTGTGGAAAGCTCTTAAGGAGATGGGAATACCAGACCATCTTACCTGTCTCCTAAGAAACCTGTATGCAGGTCAAGAAGCAACAGTTAGAACCCTGTATGAAAAAACTGATTGGTTTGCTGTCAACCTGTTTGTTTAACCTATACGCTGAGCACATCATGAGAAACGCCAGGCTGGATGAGTTACAAGCTAGAATCAAGATCGGTGGGAGAAACATCAACAACCTCAGATATGTGGATGGTACCACTCTAATGGCAGAAAGAGCCTCTTGATGAGAGTGAAGGAGGAGAGTGAAAGAGCTGGTTTAAACTAAATATTAAAAAAAAAAAAAAAACTAAGATCATGGCATCCAGCCCTGTTACTGCATGGCAAATAGAAGGGGAAAAGGTGGAAGGAGTGACAGATTTCCTCTTCTTGCGCAGATGGTGACTGCAGCCATGAAATCAGAAGACATTGCTTCTTGGCAAGAAAGCAATGACAAACCTAAGCAGTATGTTGAAAAGCAGAGATATTACTCTGCTGACAAAGGGCTATATAGTCAAGCCTGTGGTCTTTCCAGCGGTCACACATGGTTGTCAGAGCTGGACCGTAAAGAAGGCAGAACATCAAAGAATTGATGCCTTCGAACTGTGGTCCTTTGGACTGCAAGAAGATGAAACCAGTCAATATTAAGGGAAATCAACCTTTAATACTCATTGGAAGGACTGATGCTGAAGCTGAAGCTCCAGTATTTTGGTCATCTGAACAAAGGACTCATTGGAAAAGTCCCTGATGCTGGGAAAGATTGAAGGCAGAAGGAGAAGAGGGCATCAGATGATGAGATGGTTGGATGGCATCACTGACTCAATGGACATGAGTTTGAGCAAACTCCAGGAGTTGCTGATGGACAGGGAGGCCTGGTGTGCTGCAGTTCATGGGCTCACAAAGAGTCAGACTTGGTTGGGCGACTGAAAAACCACAACATATGTGTATGCATGACTGATTCACTTTACTGTACATCTGAAACTAACACAACATTGTAAATCAACCATATGCTAATAATTTTTTTTAAAAACGCATGGCAGAGAAATAAGAAAACAATCCACACCTTCCAGCTTGTCACTGGGACACACTAGGGGATGGAGGAGATATGGAGAAGGAAAGTATGAAAGTGTTTGTTGCTCAGTCATGTCCGACTCTTTGTGACCCCATGGACTATAGCCTGCCAGGCTCCTCTGTCCATGGGATTCTCCAGGCAAGAGTACTGGAGTGGGTTGCCATTTCCTTCTCCAGGGGGTCTTCCCAACCTAGGAATTAGGAAGACAGTACTTTAAATACATTTAGAGTTTTAGATTATTATTGGACACATTAATTACTGAGAGGAGGGTCTTTTGCCTTCTGAAGGTGACCCAAAGGGTCACCAGCTGTATACTACATTTCATGGAGAAACTGAGGAACAATAGCGCCATACTCTTAAAACAAAAGTAGGAGGTAAAGTTGAGTTACGATTGTATTATATAAGTGTTTGTTTATTTAATCCTTATAACTATTGGGTTGGTCAAAAAGTTGAAAGATTTTACAGAAAAATCCGAATGAAACTTTTGGTCAACCTAATATTAAATAATTACCTTAATAGATAATATATACCAGAATTAGTTATATAAATAAGCAAGGAAGCTAAATACATTTAATCCTTTCAATAAATGCAAATATACAGGCAGAAAGCCATGCCCTTTACATGATTGCACATGGTCTATTTTGCTTTGTCTTCATGTCAAAGAAGTTGTTTTGTAAAGAAATTCGAAAGAAGGTGGACTTGTTTGACAAGTAAAATACACGGACTATCTAAACTCAACTGGTTTTGAAAGGAACTAAAAAAAAAAAAAACGTTTCCCAATTGTTCCTTTCTTGTGGCTCACAACTGCATATTAAACCCATTACAGTAATAATACTTCACAAGCAATATTCTTTAAGTTTCAGTGGAAAAACAGTGCTTTAGGAAACATGCCATGGAATACTGATTCAACTGGAGTATTTTTAAACTCAATTATAGTACTAAACAGCTTTTTCAACTTTTAAGGAAATTTAAATTTTGCTATACCCCTCTTTGTCACACAATTCTTTTTTTTTTTTTTCAGTTTTATTCTCCACTAGATTTCTGTTTCAATTCAATAATTTCAGCATTTCTATTTTGAGAAATTATAGATAATTAACTACTCTCTGTCCCTCCAGATTGATTTAAATTATTATAGAAAATGGGATTCAAAGTTTTTAATGTGCACTAGGGGGGAAAAAAACACATTGATGGTAATTATTAGTAATTAAATGCTTTTAAAATTAGGAAGATAAATATAGTGCTATCCTGCCATTCAAATTCCTCAGAGTCACAAAGGAGGAGATTTTAAGAGACGTTTAAAGGAATGGAAGTTTATTGTAAAGAAACAGAGGGAATTCTATAAAAGAAGAATGATTCCAATCACATGCCTGGAGGCTGTAAGCAGTGCAGGCTCCTGGAAAAACTGCTCTAGTTTCAACCCAAGCTGGAGGATCCACCCCTTCCTTTGCACTGAATTCCTATGTACAAAGACAGGAATGTGTATGGGAACTTACCTAATTGGTTTAACAATACACCAGAGAGCAGGGCTCTAGAGGGCAGGTTAGACCACCACATCAGAAATGGCCGTGGTCCCTTGTGTGCAGTACAATATAGGGTTTCCTCCTGGTTTCAGGCTGGCCAACGTCAGTATGCCAGTATCGCAGCTAGAGTTTCCCGTAAGGAAGCAAACTGCCATGTCAGCCAAAAAGGATGAGGACTGACTTCCCTGGTGGTCCAGTGGCTAAGATTCTGTTCTCAATGCAGTGGGCTCTGGTTCAACTCCTGGTCAGGAAACTAGATCCTGTATCCTGCAACTAAGACCTGGCACAGTCAAATAAATAAATGAATATTTATTTTTAAAAGACAGGAAAACAATGTACGAGGACAGAAAATTAGGGGAGTAGATGACCATGTTCCTAAGAATGCATTTATGCAAATGAAAGGTGTTGAGAGGCCTTCTCCATGGGTTCCTCACATTTTGATAAAGCTTGTGAACAGAGGTCCTTTTTCTTAGACTATCTTTTTAAAGATATTGGTACAATCAATATCCTCAAAAGATAAAAACAGTGGGCAGACATGTGCTTACTGTTCAGTGTAAAATATTTGTTTGTTCTTAATACAGTGTTCAGCTCCTGTAATGGAATTCGCTGCACAAGCAGGTGTCAGTGGGCCCTCATCACGCCACACTGAGGGAACTGGGGTTGGTGAACTGCTACTGCTATGAGGAAAAAGGCCATCAGCCTCTGACTCCGGAGTCCATGTCTTCTGCCAGTAGCCATAAAGCTATGGCAAGCCATCACGCTAGCCTGTAAAGAGGATCAAATCTCAGTCTGCTCAGACTCTGTCACAATTCTTAGGAGAGGGTTGTGAAGATCAGTAAACGTTTTCATACAATATTCGTTCACTCTTCAACATATAAGCCAAGCACCATGCTAGGCCCCACAGTGTAGAATAGTGGCTAAATGTTTTCCTGTCATCCAGTATAACCTTCAAATTCTGATTCTGTCATTTATTTGCTGTCTCAACTTCCTTGCCTATGAAATGAATATTTAAAAAAATCTACATAGCAGTGTACATCATGTGTCCAGTTATTGAAATTCATTTATGGAATATTTTCATGGAGAAGGAAATGGCAACCCACTCCAGTGTTCTTGC
>SJYX01017485.1:131883-159601 GCA_006410675.1 Oreotragus oreotragus | reverse complement strand
GGGGGGCGGGGGCGAGGAATGGAGCTGGGGAGTTACCGGCTGCGCGCGCGCCGGCCCCGCCCTCAGCTTCTTCAGGCACCTGTTGGCTCGAGGGCCTACTGAACCGCAGCTGTCGCCCAATAGGCGGCCTCCCTGGCCCAATCCGGCCACGCCCACAGCCCGTATCCGCCAATCCCCGGGTGGCCGCGAGCCCTGTTCCTCGGAGGGCCCGCCCCTCTGAGCGCTTCTTCCGGGTGGGGCCCGGGGCCGAGGCGATGGCGCCCTGGGCGCTCCTCACCCCTGGGGTCCTGGTGCGGACCGGGCATACTGTGCTGACCTGGGGGATCACGTTGGTACTCTTCCTGCATGATACCGGTGAGCCGGAACCCTCTCGACCCCGGACCCACCCGATCCCGCGTGATTCCTCAGATGTTTAGGTCTCACTGAGTCCCTTGTCGAACCCCCCAGAGATCCTGGGATTTCCCCGACCCCTCCCGCGCCAGAGGCCCTCTCCCCACCTCTCATTCCAAGAGCCACCTGCTTTCCGGCTAATACCCAGTAGAGCCCTAATTAATCCCAGAAGCTTCCTCCCTGCCAGATACCCTTGTCTGTCCCAGGACCCACCCGGTGCCCACCTGATCCGACGACCCGCTCGAGACCCCATCTTCCCTGATCCTGGGACCCGCCCGACCCTTTCCAGGAATTGACTCCCAAGATTCCGACGATCAACTAGAAGAAGGGATGGCATCCTGCCCACCCCATCCCTGCGTGGCTCTAGCTGCCCCAAGTCCGGTCCCCCCAACCTTCAGGCAAGAGGACACAGCATAGGGGAGCAGCCTGTCCCTCCTTTTCTCATCCCTGTGAGCGCTCATTCATTCCACCCACCCACTTCCATTCTTCCCCCTCTTTACCTGCCACAGGCCACCTCCAGCACAGGCTTTAGCCCTTCCTCACTACCACCACCACAAGCCCCACCCCTTCCTCCTCCCTGCAGCCTAACCTCCTGGACCAGGGGCATTCTCACTTTCCTCCCAAGACCTGAGTCTCCTCCACTGGCTTCACCCCTTAGCCTAAAAACCTGCTCAGTCTCCCCATCAGAAAGAAATCCCCTACTGCAACCTCCTTTTCTTCTCCACTCCCTTTTACAGTCAAGGGGCACCTGAGTTGTCCACACTCTGTCTGGCTGTCTCCTGCCTCTCCCTCCTCAGCCCTCCACCCCCTTCCCCCAAACCTTCATTCACTCCCATGGGCTGGACCTTGGAGGTGGCCTGGGCTCCCCTACAGCATTCCAACCTGCCAGCCACACCCTTCTCTATCTCTGTTTCTTACCTGGCCAGCCCCTTCCCATCTCAGAGCCAGAGTCCTCCTCCCTGTCCCCCATATCCAGCCAAGTCTGGTCCCATCACCCCTTACCTCCAATCTGGCCAACCCCCTGCCATTACCCTTGCCCAGACACACTCCTCTCTGTGTCCTGGATAGCCTCTCCTCTGATCCATCTTTACTTTAGCACTAAGAAGGCTTTCAGAAACATGCATGCTAAGTCGCTTCAGTCATGTCTGACTGTGCAACCCTACGGGCTGTAACCCACCAGGCTCCTCTGTCCATGGGATTCTCCAGGCGAGAATACTGGAGTGGATTGCCCTTCCCTCCTCCAGGGGATTTTCCCAACCCAGGGATTGAACCTGGATCTTCTATGTCTCCTGCATTGGCAGGAGGGTTCCTTATTGTTAGCGCCACCTGGGAAGCAGTTCAGAAATATTATCTGACCCTGTGAGCGACTTCACTTTCACGCATTGGAGAAGGAAATGGCAACCCACTCCAGTATTCTTGCCTGGAGAATCCCAGGGATGGGGGAGCCTGGTGGGCTGCCGTCTATGGGGTCGCACAGAGTCGGACACGACTGAAGCGACTTAGCAGCAGCAGCAGCAGCAGCAACCTTCCATGGTTCCCTACTGCCCTCCAGAGATAGTGTAGATTAACTGCTTTTTTTCTCTTCTCCCAAACCTGAACTTCTCCCTCCTGCACCCTATGTAGTGGCCACACCCAACCATTCATCAAACCCCATTTCCAGGCCTTTGTTCAGCCAGGGACACACTTCATGCCTCCAGTTGCACCCTCCCCCACCACACCCATTCCACAGTCCTGGCCTCACTCTCCCCCTCTGGCCTCTCCAGCACTTCGGCAGTGGGAAGAGCAGGGGGAGCTGCTCCTGCCCCTCACTTTCCTGCTGCTTGTGCTGGGCTCCCTGCTGCTTTACCTGACTGTGTCACTCATGGACCCGGGCTACGTGAATGTCCTGCCTCAGTCCCAGGTAACTAGGAGGCCCAAAGCCCTCCTCCCTCCACCAGAGAACTCAAGACTCCAGGGAGTCTTATGCTAGACTCAGCTGAGAGCTTTCCTAGGGAATCCCAGGGAATCATCTTACCAGACCTAGGGCCCTGTCCTACAATGAGAAAGTTGCCAAGGTCCAGAGGGGAAGTAACTGGCCAAGTCACACAACCTCTCAGTCCAGGGCACCCTGCCCCACTCTACCACCTCGATGACGCATGGGATGGGCCCCCAAATGTGCACACCCAGAGCTAAGCTGGCCCCCAAGGGAGACAACCACAAGTCTCATCTGCCTCCCAAGGGACCCCCCATCTCACCCTCTGTCCCCCGTTTTTCAGGAGGAGGCCAAGGAAGAGCAGACAGCCATGGTTCCTCAGGCCATCCCCCTTCGGCGCTGCAGATACTGCATGGTGCTGGTGGGTGATGCAGGGACCTCCGTGGGAGGACTCGGGCAAGGCGGAGACTCCTTGGCCTCACCCCCCTCCTCCAGGAAGCCCTCTCAGATGCCAGCCCTGACCTCCCGCCCTCATTGCTGGGCCTAGAGGGGAGCCGGTGTTGAGGCCCAACTCCCTCTGTGCCCACAGCAACCCCTGCGGGCTCGGCACTGCCGTGAGTGCCGCCGCTGTGTCCGCCGCTACGACCACCACTGCCCCTGGATGGAGAACTGCGTGGGCGAGCGCAACCACCCACTCTTCGTAGCCTACCTGGCGCTGCAACTGGCAGTGCTTCTGTGGGCCCTATACCTGGCATGGTGGGTTTCCCTGGTGCCCTGGGTGTGGGGGAGGACCAGCACCCCCCAGGCTCCCTCTTCAGGGGCCTCGGACCCTCTCCCAAACGGCCGTCCCCTCGGCGACCCCGCCCCCAGCTCTGGGTCCTTGTCTTTGCAGGTCTGGCCTCCGCTTCTTCCAGCCCTGGGGGCTCTGGCTGCGTTCCACCGGGCTCCTGTTCGCCACCTTCCTGCTGCTGTCGCTCTTCTCCCTGGTGGCCGGCCTGCTCCTGGCCTCGCACCTCTATCTGGTGGCCAGCAACACCACCACCTGGGAGTTCATCTCCTCCCACCGCGTCGCCTACCTCCGCCAGCGCCCTGGCAACCCCTTTGACCGTGGCCTGACCCGCAACCTGGCCCACTTCTTCTGTGGATGGCCCTCGGGGTCCTGGGAGACCCTCTGGGCCGAGGATGAGGAGGAGGAAGGCAGTAGCCAAGCTGTTTAGGGTCTCTGGAAGCCGGGGCCACCATCTTGTGCCTGAAAACCAGAGAGGCTAAACCCAGAGGGGTCGACTCTCCAAGGGCCTGGGGCTCCTCACTCCTGCCCACTCCTTCCAGGCCTCAGAGTGGAGCCGAGGGACTGTACCCTACCTCGGTGGGCAGCTCTGCCCTCCCTAGGCAGAAGAAAAGGAAGAGGACCCATGGTGGAGGCTTAGGCACAAATAGAGACCTGGGCTTTGGACACCTCCATCCCACCCCCCAAGCCAGGCTGCGTCCAGTGCACAGTTTTATAAATTTAATGAACCATAAAGCAAGTCAAGTATTAAAAAAAAAAAAAAAGATTCCTCACTGCGCCATGCTTTCTGGTCTAGGTCTCGCAACGGGCAGGGGAGAGGAGGTTGGGCGAAGGGGGCGGGCAGCACTCGCCCGGTGCTGAGCAGTGCCCAACAGCAGCCCCATGTCCACCACCTCGAGCCCCAAGGGCCCATCAATCCCAGGGTGCCCAGGTGGGCAAAGCAGAGGCTCAACCGTCCGGGGTGGGGGAGTGGGCAGGGGGTGGAGAGGCCAGGAGGCCTCAGGGCTCCAGGAATCTCTCAGACACAAAGTCGAAGTCCCGGAAGGCAGCCTGCTGGCGGGCGGTGAGGGGGCTGCGGGGGTCGGGTGGGGTCAGGGCAGGCGGCAGCCCCGTGAACTCCCCCTCGAAGTAGCGCAGGTCTGTGGGGCCGCAGAGGGTGGGCACAAAGGGGGGCTGGACGGCGCGGGCGAGCAGAGCCTGCCAGTCGGTGGTCTGGGGGCAAAGGCGTACCTCAGATGATGGGAAGAGCAGCCCCCGTGGGCCCTCGAGCCCTCCCTCTGCACCAGGCACCGGGACCACCGTGGCCACAGCCGCTCACCCTGAAGAAGGGCTGGGTCTTGATTTCCTCAGCATCTCGCTCGCCCGCCCCCAGGCGCTTCTCGGGGCACTTCTGCAGGAGCTGGGGGTGAGGACTGGGGTTCATTCAGGGCACTCGGCCCCAGGCACTGCCCGCCTGCCCCCAGCCTCTCGGGTAGGGAGCCCGGAGAGCCACGAGTAGCCTTCTGGCCCAACCTGCAGCAATTACCTTCTGAATAAGCTCGAGGCCTTGCACCGACAGAAAGCGGGGGTAAGGGGCTTCCGCATTGACGATGCAGTCAAACACCTCCTCCTCAGTGTCCCCTGGAAATGGGCACTGCGGGGAGGGGGCTCAGCAGGGAGCACCGCCCCCCGACCTCCACCCGACCTGGGGGCCCCAGCAGCTCTCTCCATCCAACACTCACCTCACCCACCAGCATCTCATAGAGCAGCACGCCCAGCCCCCACCAGTCCACAGCCCGCGTGTAGGCCTCCTGAGTCAGCACCTCGGGGGCCAGGAACTCCGGGGTGCCGCAAAAGGTGCTCGTCCGGTCCCCAAAGCCGATCCCTGCCAACCAACACCCACACTGGTGCCAGCGTGCTGCAGCAGCCACAAGAACCTCTGATTGTAAGGATCAACCACCAACCCTTAGGACCCCATGCGAGGAACCTCGTGCCGAGCCCTGCCCCGACATCCTTGGAGGTGGGAAAGGTTTTTATGCCACCTGATAGATGAGTCTCAGCAAAGCCTGTGTGTCGGCCATGCAGAAAGCAGAACCCAGTGCCCTCTCCCAGCCTAGGCTCTCCCTCGGCCGAGGGCAAGGGGGTCTTTCCAAGTTTTTAGGGCGGGGAAGGACAAGCCAATGCGTCTAGCTGGTCCCTGGAAGGAGAGCTGGGATGCACATTTCCTGGAAGATGCCCCTTGCTCGCCACCCTGCTGGCCTCGGTGGAGCGAGCAAGGCGGAAGGACACAGCTCTTAAATGGGAGGCACCCACCTTCCTTACAAAGCCCAAAGTCCGCAATCTTCAGGAAACCCTGGGCGTCCAGGAGAAGATTATCCAACTTTAGGTCTCTGAGGGCAAGGCAGGGCAGACCCCGAAGGAGCTGAGAAGCGCTGAGGCCCAGGGAACGGTGGCCCCGCCTCACAGCAGCCCCGGAGGAGGGCAGCCCCTGACCCCCTTGCCTGCTCCCCCAGCTTCCCGGGGGCAAGTTACCTGTAAATGATCTTCTGCTCGTGTAAGAACTGCAGCCCCAGGACCACACAGGCCAGATAGAACCTGGAGGGTTGGTGCCGGGGGCAGTTCAGGCCCAGGACTGTGGGGGGCAGGGCAGGGAGGCACCAGGACCGCCATGGCCTGGGACCCCCAGTGTCCCTGCCAGAGTCAGATGTGGGCGAGAGGCTGGGAGGAGCCTCATGGGGCAGAGGTGGGGCTCCTCCTGATAAGAGCCTACCCTTCCCAGGCCCTTAGCTTGTGCCAGGAACGACACCGAGTGTCCACATGCCCATCCTGGCATTCTCCTGGCAGCCTCCGTTGGTGCCCTCATGCCTATTTTTTAATTTTTAAAAAATGTTATGTGTATTTTTTTGACTGTGCTGGGTCTTCGTTGCTGCGCATGGGCTTCCTCTGGTTGCGGTGAGCAGGGGCTACTCTGTGTTGTGGTGCAGGGTTTCTCACTGCGGTGAATTGGGGGTAACGATAACTGCTTCATGGGTTTAGCTACACAGCATGGGCTCGAGCTGTGTGGGCTTCAGTAGTTGCAGCCCTTGGGCTCAGTAGTTGCTCCGAGACACGTGAGATCTTCCTGGACCAGGAATCGAACCTGTGTCCCCTGCACTCGCAGGCGGGTTCTTAAGCATTAGACCACCCAGGGAAGCCTCATCATGACTATTTTTTAAAAGGATCTGAGACTCCTGGTGAACAACCCACCCTGGGTCACAGAGCTAGTGGCAGGGCTAATACGTGAATCTGGGCTCCAGAGTCCACACTCTGGTGGGCAAGACATAACAACGCTATCTGTCAGTCCCTTACTGCTCACCAGTCCCTAGGCTCTGCAATTTTAAATGTTATGTCCACCAATGCACCAAGCCTATGAAGCAGTTATCATTATCCCCAGTTCACCACCATATACACTGAGGTCTGAGGTCACAAAGGCTGTGAGGGTTTGATAACCAGGATGTGAACCGAGACCTCCCTGACTGCATGCACTCTTTGGCTGATGGGCACCCTGGAGGAAGCAGGATGAAGGGGCCGCCAGGGACAGGGGGCCCGGGGAAGGCTGGCGGGAAGAGGCAAGAGGGGGACCCACCGGGCCTGGGGCTCAGGGAAGACGTCCTCATGGATCTGCATCATGAGGTCACCGCCGGGCGCGAACTCGGTCACGAAGCAGGCGTGGCTGGAGGTCTGGAAGCAGGCGAGGAGGGGAAGCAGGAACGGATGCCCTGTGCAGCCCACAGCCTCGAGGATTCGCTTCTCACAGTACAGGCTGCAAGAGGAGGGCTTGGGTTTATACAGGCAAGGAGGGAACCCAAAAGGGAACTAAGACCTCCCCTGGCTGTGCCCTGTCAGCCACACAACTCCCCTGGGTCACTGGCTCTTAAAACTGCCAGGCAGGTAGAGTGACGGTTCATATGTACCCGGGGCTGGCACAGGTCTCGAAATTGTACCCCCACCCCGTTCCCATTTCACAGATGAGGAACCTGAGGTGCACAGAGAGGAGATCTCCCCAAGGGCACACAGCTCACAACTGCAGTTGCTAATAAAAGAGCCCAGGCCTGGCTGGCCCCACAGGGTCACTTCTGCAAAGCCCCAGCAGCATTCAGCTGCCTTCTGGAGCCACCAGCGCAGCCCACGCCTACGGTCCGGAGTTCTTTCCAGACGCCAGGGTGCCGGGAGCCCCCTAGCCTCAACACACACCTCTCAATCTCGTCCCGGCTCAGCACCTCCTGCTTCTTCAGTGCTTTGATGGCATAGTATTGCCCCGTCCCCTTGAACTGGACCAAGAGGACCTGGGGACCAGAGAGAGGTTTGGGCTCCAGGTGGGCAGTACAGGAGTCTGCTTCCCCTGCCCACTGCCCCCCAGAGCCCAGAGCCCTCTAGCAAATGTGCTGGGGCCTGCCCACCCCCTTAGCCCCTTACCTTCCCAAAGTGGCCCCGGCCCAGCACGGCCAAGCAGCGGAAGTCCTGAAGCCGGGGGGGTTTCCTGCAAGAGAGAGGGTACAGGAAGCCCCAAGGACAACGAAGGGCTGGGCCTCCACCAGGAGTCGCTCCAAACCCCCTGTGTTCAATCCTGGGTGGTTCCCCTCTAGAGGGGAGCTGCAGAGCCCGGGGTGGGGCAGGGTTCCCGGGACTGCAGTTTCCTGGGGTCTGGCAGGCAGGCTGAGCTCAATAATGTGGGTTCAGCGAGTGAGAACCTGAGAGCAAGCCAAGGAGCCTGGAGTGAGATGTGAACATCTGACATGCAAATACCCAGATGAGTGGATAAAATGTCTCAAACACCGAGGTGAGCCCACCAGGGTACCTGGTAGCCGGGGCTGGCAGAGGCGGCTCGAGTCGAATCCTGGGCTCCATGTGGGGGCGTTTGGTGCGCTGCGAGGGAAGAGGGTCTCAAGGCAGAGCAGGGCTTCCTTCCCTCGAGCCCTGCCACCCGACCTGGGCAGCGCCCAGGGTGACCAACCCTGCCCTGCTGCCCCTCACCGGCATCTCTTCGGGGGTTGGCTCCTGGGCCAGGTAGAGGCGAGGGGGCTTGGGTGGGGGCTGGGTCTCTTCTCGCAAGGAGGTCTTCTTGGGTGGGAAGTTACTGTGGGGCAGAAACAGACATACACCGGGCACAGGCAGCTGGAACGGAGGCGGGCAGGTAGGGCAAGGGTAGACACACAGCCACGCGGGACAGACAGACAGGCCAGAGGGTGAGCCACGGGGCAGGCACCGTCTGCGTCTGGAGAGAGGCGACTCCGCAGAGAAGGCAGCCTGGGGTGAGCGAGGCTCCTCACCTGGGCGAGTCGGGATCGGGTGACTGCTGGGGTGTGGCTGGGGTCTGGGAGCATGTTTTCGGGGGGCTGATGGTGCTTGGGGAGCTGCAGGGAGGCAGCAGGCTCATGACCAAGCGCCCCCAGGCCGCCATGCTGAGGTTCATCTGGGAAGCCCTCAGGAAATCCTGACCTGGGGCAAAAGCAGGCTCAGTCTCGAGGTCTCCGGAGGGGCCCAGCCCTGCTCCCTGCTCGCCCGCCTTCCATACCTCTGCGTTTTGAGAAAATGCGTTTCTGCCTCTGCAGTCGGGGCCTCCTCTCAATGACAGGGTCACAGAAGGTCACCTGTGGAGGCAGGGGGCAGGGCTGAAGACCAGTCCCCTCCCACCTGCCGACCTGCCCCGGGCACCTCCTCAGCCTCCAGGATCCCAGCCTAAGCCCTGTTGTCAACAGATGCAAGAGCTACAGGGACTCAGAGAGAATGGATTCGGCAGCCTCACTGGTACCAGGGGGAAACTGAGACCTGGGGAAGAAAGGGACTTGTCCGGGGTCATGCATGCGGTGGGGCGGTCAGGACAAGGAGAGGCCATTCCTCTCCCGTGAGGTCCTCAGAGAGCGGCTGGGAATCTTTCATCCCTGGAGAGCTCCTCCCTCAGGGCCTCAATTTCCACTCCTAACTGTGGGGTGGTTGGGGGGCACAGTCTCCAAGGCCTCTCTTGCGCTAACAGAGCCAGGGGCCCGTGAGGTCAGAGGGCAGGGGCCAGGAGGCACCTGGGCGAACAGCAGTCCCTGTGGCACCAGGCTGAGGGACAGCTGGTGACAGGCATTGTCCAGGAAGTCCTCCAGCCTCAGGAAGGCCACACCGCACAGCTGCCTCCAGTCCCGCCAGTGGACTCCGATCTCCAGCTCCCGGGCCTACACAGGGAGGTCAAATTGAGTCAGGGGGAGCCTGGCACCAGCTACTACCCATCCAGCTTTCCACCCCACTGCCCACGATCACCCCAGCCCACACAAGGGCAGCCTCACCCGCTCCAGGGCAATGACAAAGGTCTGGTCCCAGGACTGCTTGGCCACAGGCCCCCAGCCTGTCTGGCCCACAGCGCGATTGTCCACCTTCAGCACGGCCAGCACCTCACCTGCAAGGCCAGAGGTGGGGCTCAGGGCAGGCCAGCAGTGGTGGGGGACCTTCGCGCTCCCCAGCTCCCCGGGCCCCTACTCACTAGCCAGCTCGCCTCCCCCACGCTGCTGCTTGGCTCTGCTCCGAAGCCAGCCTTGGGAGGGGCTCCCAGCCAGCGCGGCCGCGGGAGAACGTCCAGGCACCGCTATCAGCAGCTGCTCACAGCCCAGGAGGCGGACCTGCAGCGTCCCTGTCAGGGAGCGTGGTGAGGAGCCATCATCGGCACCATCCTCCAAGGGGTCGTTGGGACCCCAGGAATGCTGCCTTCTCACAGAGGTAGCAAACCCAGAGCCTGCTCGCCTTAGACCTCGGCAGCCACCTGGGGGCCACCCTGGGGGCCAACCAACTGGTCCACCCCTCCTGCCGGCCCTCTACATGTGGGAAGAAGCAGGGACACGGAGGCAGAGGACTCAGACTCAGACCTCAGTCCGCATGCTTCCCAGGGCTCTGGGCCTAGGGAGCACCATGCCAGGGACAAGAGCCCCAGAGGAGCAGGGTGCCTGGCCAGCCACCTCTTCCCAGGGCCTGTTTCCCCGTGCATATAGTGGAAAGGAGTGCCAACTCAGCCTCACTTCCTGCCGTGGGTACTAGTGTGTTTTGCCAACCAAGTGGGTTCATTTTGAGGATCCGTAGAGATTTGTCCCTCCAAGGGTAGAGGAAGCAGTAGGACTCTAGCAGCTCTTGAAGCCATCATACATGGGGCCAAAGAGCCCCATTGTGGGAGTCGGGGCCTGGAGGGTTATACTCCAATAGGCCTTATAAACCGAGGCAGTGCTCAGGATGGGCAGGTCATCCTAGAAAGAATGACTGGAGGAATGTGGGTGTTTAGTTGGAAGACAGCTTATGGGGTAGCTTCAAGTACCTGAATTTTAGGCCTTTTAACAAGCCCTACAGATGGTCGGATAGCATCACCAATTCAACAGACACGAACGTGGAGAAACTCCGGGAAATAGTGAGGGACAGGGAGGCCTGGGGTGCTGCAGTCCATGCGGTTGCAAAGACTCAGACACGACTTGGCGAGGGAACAACAAACAAGACCTTGCCCTCACCTTTCCCAACTTGTTGACTTGGTCAACTCCCATAAGCCCTTCAAGGACATGCCTCCCCCTCCAGGAAGCACTCCTTGGTTCCCCAAGGCCAGGTGAGGGGGCCCATGCAGTCCCTGTACTTTTCCCCTTCAGCTCTGCTCACAATGGGATGAGGCCTATCTATTCTGTACCAGCTCTGCGCAGGCAGGGGCTGGGCCCTCTGGTTGGCACTGGGTCCCAGGTGGGAAGCTCAGGGCTTCCATAATGTCAGATCCACTTGGGATGAGGAAGAACTTTCTAATAGTGAAAACTGCCCAGAACTGGGTACCACGGTCTCCAGGGCTGTGAGCTCCCTAACACTGGCAAGTCCAGCCAGTTCCTCATAGTTCCTCATTGAAACACGCTGGGGAAGAATTTTGGAGAAGATTTTCAATCCCGGCTTCACCATCCCTTAGCTGTGTGACCTTGGGCGACTGACACCTCCTCTCCAGACCTCAGTTTATCACTGTCAAATGGGGGTGATAACATCACCTATTTCATAGGGTTGGTGTGAAAACTCGAGCACTTCACATGCAACAACTCACTGAATTGTCACACCAGTCCTATGAAGTAGGTGCTGTTATCACCCCCATTTGACAGAGTGATAAACTGAGGTCTGGAGAGGGGGTATCAGTCGCCCAAGGTCGCACAGCTAAAGGATAGTGAAGCCGGGATTGGAAATCTTCTCCAAAATTCTTCCCCACTGAGTTCCAGGCTCCTCCCTGGAAGGGAAGGAGAGCTCTGAAGTAGGATGGGCTCCCAGGTACCTGTCATGGCGGTGGGCTTCACGAGTGTCCCTGAAGCCTGCGGGTTCCCAGACGCAGCAGTCCTCAGCTCCCGGGCCACTCTGCCACGCAGAGGGTGGGCAGGAGGCAGTCTCTCCAGCAGCTGCTCCAAGGCCAGCCGCAGGAGATCCAGTTTCTGGCAGGACTCCTGGAGCTGGGCCTGAGCCTGCAGGAGGGATACGGGCAGGGGATACAGGGCCCTGGGGTAATGGCGGGGGGGCAGCGGCTCAGGCCACCCAGAGGCACCCTGGATGAGGTCTAGACTAGTGGTCCTCAATCTTTTTGACACCTGGGACTGGTTTTGTGGAAAACAATTTTTCCACGGATTGGAGGTGGGAGGGATGGTTTCAGGACAATTCAAGTGCATTACATTTTTGTGAAGCTGAAGCTCCAATACTTTGGCCATCTGATGCAAAGAGCCAAATCATTAGAAAAGACCCTGATGCTGGCAAAGATTGAGGGCAGGAAGAGAAGGGGACGACAGAGGACGAGATGGTTGGATGGCATCACTGACACGATGGACATGAGTTTGAGCAAGCTCCGGGAGATGGTGAAGGGCAGGGTAGCCTGACGTGCTGCAGTCCATGGGGTCGCAAAGAGTCGGACAGGACTGAGTAGCTAAACAACAACATTTTTGTGCACTTTGCTTCTAATCTAATGCTGCCGCTGATCTGACGGGAGGTACCGGTCCGCGGCCTGGAAGTTGGAGACCCCTGATCTAGACAAGAATGTGTCTTCTGGGCTTCCCTGCTGGCTGAGTGGTCAAGAATCTGCCTGCCAGTGCAGGAGACATGGGTTTGATTCCTGGTCTGGGAAGATTCCACATGTCCTGGGGAAACTAAGCCACGTGCCACAGTTACAGAGCCTGCGCTCTAGAGCCCGAGAGCCACAGCTACTGAGCCCCGAATCCCTGTGCCCTGCAACGAGAGAAGCCATCACAACGAGAAGCGTACGAACCGCAACTAGCGGGTAGCCCCCACTCGCCACGACAGAAAAGCCCAAGGAGCAACAGACTCAGCAGAGCCAGAAAGAAAGAAAGAAAGAAAATTATATGTGTATGAATAATGGGCCTCCTGTTTCCTCGTGGCCATCGCTCATGGCCCGTCGACCAATATCACGGCCACTACAGAGGGTGGTACCAGTCAGACAAGAAGCAATGGCAGGGGCCCATGGTCTGACCTCGGCCAGCACCTTGCGGTCCTGCGTTCGCCGGCTACCGAGCAGCTTCACCACATTCTTGGCACCCTCGGCCACAGCAGCCTCGATGCGTAGACGGTGCCGTAGCTCCTCTACCATCAGCTCAGGACCTGGGAGGAGGAGGGGGTCAGCTTCAGGGCCCTGCCCTGCTCCACCCTGCCCAGCCCCCTTGGCCAGGCCTCACCTGGCTCGGGGGACCCGCTGGCCTCCAGGCTACTGATCTTCATTCTCAGCAGAGCCACCTTCAGCTGGCTGTCCTGGAGCATCTGCTGGGCGGCCGCCAGCAGCTTCCTCTCCTTTAGGGTTGCGACACATACCCCATCAGGCCAGGACTAGGGCAGAGCCTTCCTGGTCAGACTGGGGACTGGACCAAGCCTCCTCCATCAGTTTGAGTTGAAGCTAAGCCTCCCTCAGTAAACCAGATAACTACAGCCAGTTCAGCTCAGTTCAGTCGCTCAGTCGTGTCCAACTCTTTGCGACCCCATGGACTGCAGCACTCCAGGCATCCCTGTCCATTGCCAACTCCCGGAGTTTACACAAACTCCTGTCCATTGAATCGGTGATGCCATCCAACCATCTCATCCTCTATTGTCCCCTTCTCCTCCCGCCATCAATCTTTCCCAGCATCAGGGTCTTTTCCAGTGAGTCAGTTCTTCGCATCAGGTGGCCAAAATATTGGAGTTTCAGCTTCAGCATCAGTCCTTCCAATCAATATTCAGGCTTGGTTTCCTTTAAGATGGACTGGTTGGATCTCCTTGCAGTCCAAGGGACTCTCAAGAGTCTTCTCCAACCCCACAGTTCAAAAGCATCAATTCTTCAGTGTTCAGCTTTCTTTATAGTCCAACTCTCACATCCATACCTGACTACTGGAAAAACCATAGTCTTGACTAGACGGACCTTTGTTGGCAAAGTAAGGTCTCTGCTTTTTGATATCCTTTATATTTTATTTTTTAAAATTATTTATTATTATTTTGGGGGGCCCAGGCCACATGGCATGTGAACATCTTAGTTCCCTGACTAGGCATCAAACTCACACCCTTTGCATTAGAAGTGCAGTCTTGACCAGGAAGCTCCCAAGCCTCCCTTTTTAGACCAGCTCTGCAACAGAGCCTCCCCCATCAGACTGGACAAGGAAGGGCTCAGGTCAAGCCTCCATTATGAGATCAGGGCGAGCTTCCACATCATGCTGGGAGTCGGGACAGGAGCTGGGACTTCCCTACTAGACTTGGGGTTGGGCTGGGATTTCCCATCACCCTGGTGTTTTGCCTCCTTTGTTAGACAAGGGATTGGAGCCAAGATGAGATTTGGGGCCTGCCTCCCCCATCAGACTAAGGGTAGAGTGTCTCCCTTACAGGATCAATGGCTAGGCTGTATTTCCCTATCACATCAGGGGCTGGATCACTACCTTCTGGCTTCTCTGGTGGCTCGGACGGTAAAGCGTCTGCCTGCAACGCGGGAGACCCGGGTTCGATTCCTGGGTTGGGAAGATCCCTTGGAGAAGGAAATGGCAATCCACCCCAGCACTCTTGCCTGGAAAATCCCATGGACAGAGGAGCCTGATAGGCTACAGTCCATGGGGTCCCAAAGAGTCTGACACTGAGCAACTTCACTTTCACTACCTTCTGGAATAACCTGAGAACACAATCTCTTCTCCCTAGGGGGCCTTACCTTGGGAGTGCCGCTGGCGTAGGTGTGGGTCATGTTCTCAGCCCCCTGCTTGACCTTTAGCTCCACCTGTAGCTGCCTCTGTAGAGCTTCCAGGTGCCGGGCCCTTGCCTGCTCGGCCAGCGGCCGAGGTCCTGAGGCCGCAGGCTCTGTGTGCAAAGAGTGTGGGGCACGTGAACGCCTCCCCCAGAGCCCAGAGCCCCGCCTCCCCCAATGTCTCGCTCGCTCCTCTGCAACCCTCTTGGGCGGGGTTCTCTCAGGAGAAGTTCTGAGAGTAGGTCAGGGCCAAGATCAAGGAGCTGGGTCAACTTGTCACTTCCCGTCCTGAGGGCCTCCTCACGCTCCTCACTCACCAGCCGGGCCCAGCCCAGGCCCGGGCAGCAGGATGCGGGCGTGAAGCTCCCGCAGCTCCCCATGCAGCTGCTCCAGGCGGCGGTTGGAGGACCGCAGCAGCTGCTGCACGTGGCCCAGGTGGCGGCGGTCTGTGGCCACCCGCCGCAAGTTTTCCACACCCTCTTTGATCTTCAGCTCCTTCTGGATGGCCCGGCGGATCACCTCTTTCTCATCCTCCAGGGGCTGATGGCCTGCCCCAGGCTGTGGGAAGGCAGAGGGATCAGGCCTCTGGGACCCTACCTCCAAAGCCTCTGCTCATCAGAGCGGGGAGAGAGGCAGGTGTGGATGGCACCCAGGACTGACTGACCCACAGGGTGCCTCTCTGACCTCAGAGCGGGTATCCCTAAGCCAGACGGATGCCCCAAGGCTATTTATCCAGCCTATGCCATCAGAGAAAAGAGAAAGAGGAAAAAAAAACTGTTAACATTTATAGGGTGTTCTGTTCTAAGACCTGTGCAGACATGAGCCTGTCAAACCTGAGAGCAACCCCGTGAGGTAGATGCAGTTATCAGCCCCATTTTACAGATGAGGAAACTGAGACACAGAGAGGTGACATAATTGCTCAAGGCCGCAACACAGCGACGGAGAGGCCCTGTCTCTTGGGCCCCAGTCTTTCCCTGCCAGCCACACGTAATCAGGCTGCTCTCAAGCCTAGGATCCACACTAAGGTCTGACAGCCAGAAAAGAGACCTGGGGGACTTCCCTGGTAGTCCAGGTTAAGAATCCGCCTTCCAATGCAGGTGACTCAGGTTTGATCCCTGGTCACAGAACTGAGATCCCATATGCTGCAGGGCAACTAAGCCCGCACGCCATGACTAGAGAGCTCGCAACAAGAGAAAAACCTGTGTGCCGCAACAAAGACCCAGAACAACCAAAAAATTTTAAAAAACTTAAAAAAAAAAAAAAAAAAGGCTCGGCACTGAGAAGGGACCCCCCACCCCGAGGTCAGACAGACAGGGCAGTCCGTGGCCTGAGCAGAAGCAGCCCGGGGTGTTCCTTGAGGGTCTGACACCTCAGGTGACAAAGCAGAGGCCCAGAGGGGCTGAGGAGGTCTCCAGGTGCCCACTGCCAGCGCAGCGCAGCTCTTGGGAGGAGGTGGAAGGCTCTCTCCCCACTTCACCCCAAGTGGGAGCAAGAAAAGGAAACCTCTTTCCCAGAGGCCGTTTCACACTAACCAGTGCCAAAGCTGACTTCAGCCCAGGGTAACTCATGACACCCCCACCCCAAGGACTCTCTGAGATCCTCCATCTTACCTCTCCGTGCTCCATCTCCCGTTCCCAGTGGAAGGGGTGGACACCCCAGTCTCAAGGACCCCCACCCCAGGCCTCCTCTTGCCTGCTGGCCCGGCTGTCAGAGGGCAGGGGCGGGTCTCAGGAAATCCTTTGAGGGCCCTAGGCCAGAGGGCCAGAGCCAAAGGCCTGAGCAAACAAAGATCTCATGGAGCTGGGGGCCCGGCACCGGGGTCCTGAGTCACCCAGCTGCCGCTGCTGGGCGGAGATTAACAGGAAATCGGAAAATGTGTACAAGCCACGGCGGGAACAGGCCGAGGGACCTCCGGAGGAAGGGGGAGGGAGGGAGGGGGCAGACGCAGTCCTGAGTTGCCCAAGGGGTGGGGGCACTCAAGGAGTCTTCTGGAGAACACTTCACCCGTGAGCCGAGCGGAGCCCGCGGTCCTGCCGGCTCCGGGCTGGAATCCCGCCAAGTGCGCACACACCTCTCCTTTTCCGCTGGGTGTCTGGGGCCCGATCTTGTTGTACACAGACGGCCCCATCCCCGTTTGCTGAGGGCTAGCACTTCTCCTCGTCACCTCCCCCCTATCCCCACCCCGCCGGCCCCCAGTAATGAGACACACAGCCTTAGTTCCAGGGCCCACGGGAACCTACTGCTGGAACCCCGCCCCCTCGCCATTTGGGCTGCAAGCCTCCGAGCACCCGGAGGTTCCCGCCGGGCCGCTGGACTATGCCCCTCCCCCTGGGGTCCCCCCAGCCCCGCCTGTGTGCTCCGGGAGCAACCCCACAAACTACGCGGGGTCGGCGTCCTCCGCCTGCTGATCACATGCTTCTCTTCCCCCCCCGCCCCCAGAAGTGGTCCCCGTGTGCCTGCACCCGCCCCCTTTGCGGTCCCAGCGGGTGCTCATCGACCTTAGAGTCCTACCTGGAAGAATAGATTTTAAGGAAACTCTCGGGCCCACCCTTGGTGGCCCTGACTGCGGATTCATATGTGCTCATGGGCTGGCCCGACGGAGGCTCTGAGTCACTGGGAGGTGATTTGGGGACATTTCCGGGGGGGCAGAAACCACTTACTCCACCACCCCCAGCCCCCTCAGGGCTCAGATCTGCTCTGCTGAGGTGTAGGGGGCCCAGGGCAGGGGACTGGGAATGGACACGGGAAGGGGTCTTGGGGGCGCGGCCGGAGGCGGGGCAGTTAACGAGCACCCCCCCGAATCCCCCCAACCCCGGCCCACGCCCGCAGCCCGTCCTTTCCGGGCGCCGTTCACCTGCCGCTGCGCCCCCTCCTCCATGGCGCCTCTCCCGCTGCTCGGCCCCTCCTCTCGACCACTCCGGTTCCGGAAGCCCCGGCCCCCACCGCCAGGGCTTTCCAACTTGAAACTTCCCGGGAAGTCGCGCCGGAGACGCGGGATCCGGCGCCCCCTCCCGAGCTCCGCTGGCCCTGGCGGGAGCCGGGAATCAGCGCCGCCGCTCGGCAGCGCGGGATCGAGCCCCACTGCAGACGCCGAGGCCCCGGATCCGACGTCCCCACGGAATTTGGAACCCAGGGCGCCTCATCTGAGGCCGAGGTTCCCGCTCCCGTGCGACACTGGGCCCCGCCCCGGGATACAAGGCCAGAAAGGTACATTTCCCGGGCCGGGGGTTCTCTAGTCGCCGCCGGGTCGCTGCAGCCAGAGGGGCAGGCCCAGGTGCGGACAGCGCCGCCTGCCGGCCTCGGGGCAAGGCCTGTGTGGCCGGTCCACTCTGAGCCGGGTCAGCCTCCTGTTCCTCGGAACCCCGCTACGACTTGGCTTCCTCCCGCCCGAAGAAATCTCTCCTTCTCTCCCTTGTCATTGGTGTAAAATGGGCTAATAGCATACCTGTCGCCCCCTAATAAGTCTTGGCCCTGTCTGTAGCCACTGTAAAAATGCATGTGTGGGAAAATAAAGCCTTACCCAAATGATACCAAATTAGGAATGAATCCAAAATCTCTCAGGACCTCCCCCCACTCCCTCCATCATTTGACTAGACTGGAACTCTGGTTCAGCCAGTGCTGTTCATTCAGCCTTTGCTCCAAAGCACTCATCTAAACAGAATACATTTAAACCTTGAGGGAAAAAAAACACCATCTCAGGAAAATAGGCTGAGCTAGGTATTCTGGCAATGGCTTTCTAGGGGACCCTGGTTCTTTATTGCCCACTAGTCTAGGATTGTCTGGAGAAGGGAATGGCAACCCACTCCAGTATTCTTGCCTGGAAAACTCCCATGGACAGAGGAGCCTGACAGGCTACAGTCTGGAGGAGGTGGAGGTTTAATCGCTAAGCCGGGCTACAGTCTATGGGGTCACAAAGAGCCAGCCAGCCAGACTGAGCAACACTAGGGTTGTAGCTCCAATACTTGGGCCACCTGACAGGAAGAGCTGACTCAGTGGTAAAGACCCTGATGCTGGGAAAGACTGAAGGCAAAAGGAAAGGAGGGCAGCAGAGGATAAAATGGTTAGATAGCATTACTGACTCAATTTAAGCAAACTCCAGTAGATAGTGAAGGACAGGGAAGCGTGGAGTGCTGCAGTCCATGGGGTCACAGGGAGTGGGACATGACTGAGGGACTGAATAACACAGGGTTGTTCAGCCAATCTCTGTCACCCTATGCTCACCAGCACCTTTTCCCACGACCTCACTGGAAGGAGCCTCCTCCACCAGGCCAGAAGTGAATAAGGGTAAAATATTGAAGGTGGCTTATTTGCTGACTTTGAAGAGGTACCCTCCAATGCTTTCATAGGAGAAACCATGTCAGTTCCTCTTTGACCAATTCCTTCACAGTGAATGAAAAGTGAAATGTGGCATAATGTGGGCAATCCTGGGATAGTCCTGCAATGGGAAATCAACCAAATTACACCAACATATGCAAAGGCAACATGGTTCAGAAGGGGAAATGATGACTTCATAATTAGAGACAAGTGACACTTTTACATATATACAAACCAGAATTGTTGAAGGCTAGACAAATATTTAACACCTAGTAAGCTAGGAGGCACATGGTAGACTCTTTCAGATGGGGTTTATTGAGGTGCCCTTAGCTGAATGTTGATGCTAACAAAAGAACTGAGAGGTTACAGCACCTGAATTATGTAGAAGAACTCAATGATTTTTTAGCTTGCGTTCAAGTGTTTCATTACTTTGTAGCTACTAAGGGAAAAAAGGGTTCCAAAGTAGAATACATCCATCTTTCCTAATGAACCCCAGGCTGGACAAACCTACAGCCCTCAGCTGATGGCTAAGTATGAAGAGAGAGCTGCATCTTACGTAGATGTCTGATGGGTGATGGTGTCTCCTAAAATTGTTAATACTTAGGAAAACTGAAGTTCACATTTAACATCCAGAGGATAGTGAACAGCCCAAACCAACTCTGGCTAATGACTATTAAAGTTGTATAACATCAATTTGAAAAGTACTGTCCCAGCAGGCTACATGAGTGAACATCTACCCTTCTCTGTATCTCTTTTTCCTTCTGGATGTCAGCCATCACTCCATCTACACTTAGATTTGCCTCCCTTAGATTTGTATCTGAGTATGCAATGTCACTAACTAATCAAGTTGGCACACACCCTCTACTTCCTATTCTTCTCATCACAAAACTGTAGTTGCTTTCCCCTCAAGATTCATTAAAAGTAAAACTTGTAAATCTCCATTAAATACAGCCATGCATATAAAAGGGAATAGACTTTTGCTATGGTGAGGGACAGACTTTTCAAAATAAGCTTTTTAAACAACTGAAATAATTTGCTATTTATTCACCTCCTAGAGTTTGTCTCAATCTTTAAGAAATCCTGAACATCTTCATTTTTTCCCCCCAAAGAATTCCATTCTTGCAATAACTACCAACGGTTTATAGCAAAACCTAACAGAAAAGGCAGAAAAACCAAGCCTGTTTATGAGCTCAAGTGAAACCATGAAACCAGATGTTATCAAACAGTAATGATAAAGATTACTAAATTAATTCAGAAACACAATTATACATTCATCCGAAGCCTACAAACAGCTAACAGTTGTGAAGCAGGCCAGATGTTAAAGCAAATTTATGAGCCCAAGACCTTTAGGTTAGGGTTACAAACTGCATTTCAGAGTCACTTGCTTGAAATCTTAAGTACCTGTCATGGCAGTCAGACTACCTCGACTGCAGAGAATCCTTGAAATTTTTAAATGTAAAACACACAAGCTTCTGTCCTTGAATGTAGCTACTAAGCTCTCCTCATAAGCAGAGTATGGCACAGCTCGGCAAGTAGATGCCCCATAGAAACTACGAAACAGGCACTATTCCCTTTTTGTTTAGATGTCCTGGTACCAAAGCAGCTTTAAGCCACTCACCGGGTAGTATTCGAAACATACCTAAGGGCCTGCCCAAAAACCCTTCTTGCAGCTGGGAACAATGCAGACTACTCTGTGGCCTTAGTTTTTCCAGTAAACTAAGTTTGCCCCTTCTGCCTTCTCACAGCCTAGTACTCCTTCATTGGGAATAAAGGAATCTCAAGAGTAGTCTCAGTATAATCAGGATGAAATTCCCTTTAAGGGGTCCTATCTTTTGACCACATCCCCCAGAAACAGCACCAGCATACAAACACCTGTTTTGGTTAAGATGTCACTTTGTGAAACATAAATCAGTTATTAATTACTTTATGAATATTGTTTCAAGTGACTTTTTCTCTAGCAAAAAGCCCTTCAAATGTTGAGACCTCAAAAATCAAAGACTGGCTCCCCTCAGGAATTGACATTTCAAGTAAGTTCACTTGTCCACAACTTCCAAACATACCTTTCCATGTAGCTATATAGACCTATGCTACACTTACTGAACTACTTGAAGGGGCAGTTCTCCACATTTCCCAGTCACAATGAACACAAATAAAAACAAAGCAGAAAAACTAGCTTATCATCTAAATCCAAAAGTAAGTAGTAACATTTCTCTATGAAACAAGGAGAATGACCCCAGTCAAAAAAAATCTTTATGTTCCTTTATTGGAGCAAGATTCCTGACCGGTATACAGTGATGTATTTGCTACAGAGACCTGTGCAGAAATTACACGCTATCCATCTAGACAGGTTTTTGTTACACTTTGCCTACTGATGGAGTAGTTCCATTTATAAAGTTTTTATACATCAAAAAGCTTTGAATTTGACCCGGCTGTCCATTAATTCATCTCTGAAAAAGCTAAGTGGCATTTAATTTTAGCTACTATATTTTACAGCATTAAAAAGCTTATGCATTTAGGTAGCTTCTCAAAATGTGATTTATGCACAATGGCATTTAACAGATAGAGCAGTCCATCATCTCCTTCGGATTCACACAGACAGGTCTCATTGGAGAGCTATATGCTAAAAAGCTGGTACTTTGAGATAAAAGTACTCCTAACCTGAGTTTCTTACCACCAACACGAACTTCTTACTCTGAAAGCCTGTCTTCTCGGCCACATCTTACAGTGCCAGTGAAGACATGCAAACAATTGCCCTGTGTTAACTCGGCAGAGGAGCACCAGGTCTGTCTGATGGTGGTGGCAGGCACTATTAATATCTAAGTAAATAAAAGCCCATATTTTGAAATGATGATTTGAGATACAAACCAAAGGTACAACACATTCAGAACCGAGTTTTCAGCAATCTGGTATCCCCAATGATGAGAAAAATTTCAGAAACTAATGGCAAACTGTACCCATGATGGGTTCCCAGCTATGGAGACATTAATACATTGATTCAAATCCCTTTACTCAATCAATATAGCCCTGAGGTCATCCTACAAAGTGCGTATCAAAAAATACGAAGATAGGGTGACAAAAAGTTTGACAATAACGTTACACAAGTCAAACTTGGAAAGTCATATTATTAAGTTTATCTGAGAGAAAAGCATCAAATCCTTTGTGTACACATTTAGTTTTATTGTAACAAAGCAACTTGTACACTTTTAACGTTTAAAACTGAGCATCATCTTTCCTTTCCAGTGAAACAAAAAGAAAAATTTAAAAATAAACAGGAACAAAATTACAATATAGAATGTCAATTGCAAATAAGATCCTACAGGTTCTGCTGATTCTCCCATCGAGTGGCAGGGCTCAAGTCATCATTAGGAGAGAATTTTATTTTAAAAGTGTCATCTTAAACTGCAAGGATGTCCGTTAAACATCACAATTAAACATGCCAAAGGAGAAGCCATGTTGTCAAAATGCCCACTTAACCCACCCAAACATCTCAAACCCACCCTTTGCTGACCTTCTATAACCCCATTTTTTTAAGTTTTTTTTTTTTCTTTTTTTAAACAAGAGAAAGTAGACAGATACATGTTGGTAAATGCTAACTGTCCATATTCACATAGAGACACAGTGTAATCTCTGAGCCCAATATACAGAGAAAGGAGGAAAAAAGCTAGAATTCTATGCACTACTACACAGGGGCCTAGCACCCTCCAGCTTCCAGCAGAGCTAAGGGAGCAGAAGGTTTTTCTTTTTTTCCCACAGAGCATGGTGGTGTTGATTCCATAGTTTTTGTTGAGACAGGAAGGGATAAAAATGAATTTGGAACAGAAAGGGGTAGAGATTCTTGTCCCACTGAATTCTGCTCAAGGTATTCCCCCCCCCAAATAAGTTGTGAACCATGGTATAAAGGAGAAAAGAGACCTCAAAAACAGGGCGACTGAGCACAAGAGGAAAAAAAAAAAAAAAAAAAGACTGCAACTTGCTCCCAGGGACTGGAGAAAATTAAAAATGGTTGGAATCCATCAGTGTTCCATTAGTCATCTTCTCCTTCATCTTCCTGTAAGAAAAAAAAGCAGGCAGTTAATCTTTAGGGTTAATTCTAAGGGCAGTCCCCAATATTCATATGGACCATGATGGACCCCACATAACATAATGAAATGCCAGCAGAAATGACTGTTATGAACCCCCACAGTGGTCCCTTGGTATGTGTGAGGGATGGTTCAGAACCTCCTTCACAGACAAAAATACTCAGGGATACTTCCCTGGTAGTTCAGTGGTTAAGACTCCATGTTTCCATTGCAAGAAGCACAGGTTCAATCCCTGGTTGGGGAGCTCAGATCCCACATACAGCTCAGCACAGCCAATACAAATTTTCAAAACAAAACAGAACACAACCCTCTGAATGCTCAAGTCCCTTAAATAAAAGAGCATAGTACTTTCATGCAACCTACTCACATTCTCCCATGTACTTTAAGTTATCCCAGATTAGTTGTAATAGTACACTGTAAAGATTTGTGAATACAATGTAAATAGTTGCTCACACTCAGCAAATTCAAGTTCTGCTTTTTGGAACTTTTGAGAATTAAAAAAAAAGTCAGCTGTTGGTTCAATCTGAAGAACAGGAACAGACAGATACAACTGATATGAAGTGCCAACTATACACCAGTATGTATCAACTGCTTTTCCCCCCTCAGGCCACGTAGCTCACAGGATCTGTTTCTTGACCAGGGATCAAACCCGCACCCTAGTGAGAGGGCTGAATCCTACCCACTGGACCAGAGAATTTCCCAATCTGCATCCCAATCTGATTCTTGAAAGACCTGGTGATGTTTCAGATGTATTAACTTCCAGTACTAATCAAATCAGACATCTTTCAGACCAAGTAATCAAACCAAAACCTAATCTATCTCAATCTGACTCAAAGAATTTTATAATAGCTTGTCCAAAACATGCCTATTTTTGTTATTTGGGAGATTTGTCAGAATTTGGGCAGTTGCAATGTCCACAGTGCTTACACTGAGTACTGGCTAGGGAATGACATAACTGACCAGTCATAAAAACCACAAAAGTAGAACTAATTAAATCAATGATATAATAAACTTATCAAAATTTCCTTCAATCCTGGACAAAACAGCCTATCCTTTCTTCAAATCTTCCCACAACTAGTTGAATCAGTTTCACTACACAATATATGTAATCTCCAAAGTAACACAGTGAATTTTTTGATTATCTATTTGGATTTAACCAAATCTTTTTACCTCTCCTTCCTCCCCCTCATCATCATCTTCATCTTCTTCACCTTCATCCTCATCCCCTTCTTCATCAATTCTGACTCAAAGAATTTTATAATAGCTTGTCCAAAACATGCCTATTTTTGTTATTTGGGAGATTTGTCAGAATTTGGGCAGTTGCAATGTCCACAGTGCTTACACTGAGTACTGGCTAGGGAATGACATAACTGACCAGTCATAAAAACCACAAAAGTAGAACTAATTAAATCAATGATATAATAAACTTATCAAAATTTCCTTCAATCCTGGACAAAACAGCCTATCCTTTCTTCAAATCTTCCCACAACTAGTTGAATCAGTTTCACTACACAATATATGTAATCTCCAAAGTAACACAGTGAATTTTTTGATTATCTATTTGGATTTAACCAAATCTTTTTACCTCTCCTTCCTCCCCCTCATCATCATCTTCATCTTCTTCACCTTCATCCTCATCCCCTTCTTCATCAATGTCTTCCAATCCTTCTTCCTCTTCATCGTCGTCATCATCCTCTTCTCCTTCCCCTTCCTCATCATCCATGTCAGGAACCTAGGGAAAAACCAAGATCGGAGGTTACCTTAAGAACTCACTTCCAAACAGTGGAACAAGTACAACTTTAAATAAAAGAACATTCTCAACTCACCAAGTAGTACTGTAATGGATTTGGCCAGATATCATCTTTGATGACCTCTCCTAACTCATCTGCACCTGCATCAGAATGATCAGTAAACCAGGTGAAGAAGCTTTCTGGTTCCTCATGCTGTCTCTTCCTGCTGGCTTTATTCTGTGTTTGACTTGATCGTTTCGTCAAATCCTAAATGAAGATGGAAGAAGTCATGATATATAGGCTCTCTACACCTCGTCTCTACACCTTAAATAAGGTTTTTAACCCAAAAGCAGAACAAAATCTGGACATTATATGATCCACAATATTATTCTTGTCTGAAATTATAAAAAGTACAGTTAATAAAGAGAAGAAACCTTAGGTTTTTATGTCTGCAAAGAATGCTGTCAAATTTGTATGCCACCTTTTCTTGAAAGTTACTGTCTAGATCTGGTTTTTTAATACATATAAAATTAGTTCTACTTAACAACCAGTGTCTTGAGACAGTATAATTTAAAATATTTATGTTTACTACTTAAATGCAGACAGAAATAGGTTTTCGGAAACAAAGCCACTAATGTAAAACTCAAAATGATTTAAGTCTATATCTACAAAAACTTGCTCCATTAACTTATAAGACCATAAGCTATTCTATTTGGCTTTAACACAGTTCTTTTTTAAGGATCTGCATTTAACACATCACCAAAACACCAAGTATTAGTTAAATGGTTCAACTTAATCAAACTATACACAATATTAATGCACAAGTCCTCAAATACCTTTCCAGATTTCCATTTGATTTCAGTGGACTTTGAAGATGGATCACCACTCTCATTCAGATGAAATTCTTTGGAGAGAATTTTATTTTCGAAGTAAGGGTTTTCATCAAAATACTACAATAAACAGTAAGAGAATCAGAAGTCAATACAAATAGCCCTTCTAAGCAAAGCTCAAGTTAATTTCCATTGTGACAAATGAGTTACAGATACTTACAAAATCTATTCTGTAACCTGATTTAATGTCTTCAAATTCTGTCACTTCAACTCTTGTCAAATAATGCAGCGCCTCTTCATCCTCCTCCCCAAGCAGTGCGGACACTAGACCCGCAAGGAGACCAAGTGATTATACAAACGTACAACTCAGTGATCCCTTTTAAGATTGCCCAAATTTGGTTTCATAAATCCATTATTAACTGAATAACCAAATGGCTCAGAGTCAGAGCTACCATCATCTTTTATCAAGTAATTAAACACAACTGTACATTAGCATGTGATCTCTTCTAAACAGAAGGGATTAATTGCAAGCCTCTCCCTGTTTCAATCTCTGCAGGTCCTCAACCAAGATCCCTCCCATTTACAAGTGGACATCCCATATCCTTCAATAATGCCCTGCCATCACATACCTTGTGGATGGTTAACAAATGTTGTTACCCAAAAATTTGGGATTTTGGCGATCAATTCTGACCTCTTCTGAAAAAATGGTTGGCGGAGTTTGTTATATTTCTGTTCTACTTTCAAAATCTCCTCACTGGCTTGTTCATTAAGTCTGAAGCAAATGAAGAGACACATTGACCAACGATGGTACTTAACAAATACAAAAATGGCCGAGATTAAAATTATTGATTCCTGTTAGCCTTAGAACAATGTAAAGTACCTACTTGTAATAACCAAATCACCTAAATTTTTGCAGTTAGAGACTCAACTCAAAATTGAGATGGCAATCTAATCAGCTTTGCCAACAGGCACTCAATAACTGAGTGCCAAAACACCATTTTGGTAACATTTTATACTTTATCTAACTCCATTACTAGGCTAACCTCAGTTGTTTCTCTCAAGAAGAAAAAGCTGCCAATCAGGTAACAAAGTTATTAGGCAAGTCAGAGCAACACCAATGCTGTAATACTACACTATCAGAAGTCCACACACTGCAACAATTCCTCACCCTATGAAAGCAATCCCAATCTTTATACAAGGTCAATGTACTTTCATTAGCAACTTTTTGGTGACCTACAAATATATCACAGACAAAATAACACTGAATCCTAATATTTCCAAGTTATAGTCATCTCCACTTAGCCAGCAGATACAGATCTACTTGGCCATAGTTTCAATGATTACCAAAACATAATCAGGTCAGAAACTTCAAAGTAAACTGAGAAAAACTTTACCTGTCTATTTCATTTTGTACTTCATCAATATGTTCAATTGCTTCTTGCTGTTCTTTTTCTGTAAGAAAAAGGTGCATGAAGAAGACTCAATACTAAATTTGAAGATAAATTTAACTAGTTTTCCTTCCTGACGTTAAGAGTCTGTGACGTGAGTTATATCAATAAAGCTCTTTAAAAAAAACCTGCCTACTACTACAAGGCATGCTCTCCACGTGTTCATGCATGCAGTTGACAAACTACTTTTCAATCAGAAGAGTGCTCACAAATCATGCTGTTAAGACTATGGAAGAGTAGCTAGAATACGGAAACCCACAACAATATCAAAAATTAGGCCACCACCTATCTCCATGTTGGAAGCACCTTTTATAATATTGAAAATATTGCTCAATATCGATTACTGTTAAGACATCAGACATGCCTACAAGACGGGGAAGGCCTTAAAACTACCCCAACACTGTAAACACTCGTTTACCTTTCAACCCCATTTTCAGGCGGGCCGATCTCAGAGGCAGCCCCACGCGACTTTGGAGCACACTTACAACGAGCAAGCATGCAGTCAGAAACTGAGCCAAAGAACCGAGAGAAGCAAAGTGGGGGGTGGGGGGTGTGCTAAGGGAAAGGTGCCCTTTTGTCAGGTGAAGACCGCAAAACCTACAAAGCTAAGTGGGCGTGAAAGGGCCGGATCGCGCGGTTCATTTCCGGCAATCAGCCCGGGTTGGTGTAACCCCCCTGCCGAGAAAAGCCTTCACGGACAAGGCCAGGAGGTTTCGCCAACGAGCCATTGTAAAGACCCTCCTCCGACACCCCGGGGCCGCCGCGCCGGATTTCTCAGCGCGCTGCCGCCACGGGGTTGGCCACCCCACGTGGGGGACGGCCCGAGGCCGGCCAGAGCATCCTCCGAGCGGCCCCGGGTCCGCGGCGCCGCCGGCCGCGTGCTTCCCCGCGCCCCTACCCCGCCCCAGCTCGAGGCCGAGGGCCGCGCCGGGGCCGGCCTCCGGGATTGGGGTGCGGGGGGCGCCGCCCGCGGGGCCGGGCGCAGAGGGGCCGGCGGGGTGGCGGGGGATAGCCGCGCGAAGGCCCGGGCGCGGGGC